>LPNX010897722.1:470793-521536 GCA_001517045.1 Pseudotsuga menziesii
GGGAGGTATGCTTTAGTTTTGCAGTGACATAAAGGAAGAAAGGGTCACCAACACTAAACTGTCTAAGTAAAATAGTGACTTATTCAACCAAAGACCAGTAGCAGTTACTCCCAATACTCACTTTAGTTATCAGAAGGTTCAAACAGTGAACGAGTTCTAGAGTTAGATATACTAGTAGTTAAATTAGGGTTTTTTGACCTAATTATGCAAAAACAATTATTTTGTCTATTTTTAGTAAATCAGATCCAATTTTTCAGGATCTAAATATTTTTGTAAAGGCCATAAAGCCTAAGAATTATGTTATTGAAAGGGTTTCACTTCAGGGACTTGTTGACCATTACTATTGTCAAGCTTCTCATATTGCTCATGACCTAATATAAGCTCTTTTTCTATCATATGTTCAGCTTCCATTTTTTGTCTATTCTGTGCTTATGCTTGAATGTGTTATTCAGGTTTATTCAGGTTAATTGATGTCTGGTAGCTGTCATACTATTGGCATATTGATGATTTGAATTATAAGTACTTTCCTTGTTATGATTAGCCATATATATATATATATATATATATATATATATATATTATGTATGAATCTGCCAGCATGATATGTTCTCCATCTCAGCACCATATTATCAAACCTCTGAACAGTGGTAGTTAGAAGCCTTATCCCTGATTGAGTTTCATGCATGTCTTGAGAGTGTGAGGTCCTGTAGGTCACCTGACTTGATCCACTTAGAAAACCATAAAAACATTTAATTTACCAGGAATCCTTGAGCTACAACCTAGAGGAGTTTCCTTTAGTGGTATGAAATTGGTGCCATTGTCGAGGAGAGGAGACTGAAGCTCAGCTTCCCTGGGACACGACATAGATCCTGCTTTGATGATAGACAAAGTTTGGAGAATATTCAGGTTGTAATCATCTATTTGGCTACTCCATTGAAATAAGGTGGCTTTAAGAAAACCAAGTACCAAAGCAAACCCTCAAGGGCCACCAGCAACACCTGTTTCAGATCCAGAAGAGATTCTAAGAAGAGGTAGGGATTCAATAAGGTAGACCATTAGTGATGCAAAGGAAGCTACATTAGGTATTTCAAGAAATATTCTTGCTATTATTTCTTCTGTCGAAACTTTTAATTCTTAGGAATTTATAAATACATCAGAAAATTTTAGGGTTTTGGAATCTTCAAGCACTACTGCTTGTGAAGATCCAATCCCTGGTGACTCCACTGGGATAAGTTTACCACCATCACCCTTCTAGCTACCACCTACATCAGTAGTACCTTCCTGCACCCTTTCCATACCCATTTCCAATATGGATGCCCCTCTGACCAAAATGGAAAGGATCCTGGTAGCTAGGTATGCCCCCCTGAATTTTCCTAACCCCCTTTCGACCATGCCCACTGGAGACTATCTGAAATACATGCCTAAATTTATAGGAGAGGGAGATTTCACAGCTGAAGAATCTCTAGAGGCATTCTACAGTTATTTTGAGAACATAAATATAGAACAGGAAGATGTGTGCACTAGGGTTTTTGTGCAAAGCCTAGATGGTCAGGTTAGGAAATGGTTCAAGGAACTTCCCTCTGGATCAATAGCAGGCATTGAAGCCCTAGATGACATATTTCTAAAGCATTGGGGAGAGAGGAGAGACCACCTCTATTATATCACCGACTTTAGAAACTTGAAAAGAGAGAATGGGGAGTCTGTCTCCAACTTCACCAAGAGGTTTAACAATATGTACAACAAGATCCCCACTGAGATCAAGCCCACTGATACCTTGGCCAAAATAACTTATGCAAATGCCTTTGACTCTGATTTCTACCTGCTTCTCAGAGAGAGGAGGTCTACCTCCCTATCACTCATGCAGGATGCTACCCTAGAGGTAGAATCTAGAATTATGGCATCTCAAAAGGTCAAAGGAAAGATAGATAGGAAGAAGTAGCCCGCAGACCCTCTTGGGGTTTCTTCATCAGAGAACAATATTGAAAAAATGGCCAAACTATTAGATAATTTGACTGTTGAAATGTCTAAGCTAAAGGACCGAGGGAAGACACCTGTGAGGGGTAAAGGGCTAAGTGATTTTGTTCCTTGAAACCCAAATTTTGTCCCTTACAGAAGAGGCAACCCCCTAGTTCTCATCCTTAGAAGGGAAAGGAATCAAGTGGAAGATCAAAGAATCAGATCTCCTTTTCAGAATGTTGTACTAGAAGAAGAACCGGATTTCATTCAGGAAGAAGGATAGGCTGAAGACAACATCCACTGCATGGAGGATGAAGTTGACTATTCTTTTCTAACACAGGCAGAATATGAGGAAGCCCTAATTGATGAACAAATTATTGAAGAAGCAGTATATCAGGAAGATGGTTAAGGAGGGTATAATCTGAGGTCCAGGCTGGTTTCTCCCCCTAAGAAGAATGTTGTTCCTACAAGGCAGCCTGCTGCACCAACTAAAAAGGCTACTATTTTACCAAAGAAAATGGTTGTAATTCCCAAAGCATTGCAAAAACTAGTACATTTATCAATCCCTGATCCTATCCAACTCAAATCTCCAGTACAAGAGGTAAGGTTTCCTGATAGACTGCATTATTCTTTCAACCTTTAGTCAGAGATTCAGAAATTGAAGATCCCTTTCCCATTAATAGAGCTAATGAAAAATGATGCATTCAAATCTTCCATACTGAATTCTCTCCAGCCAAAGATACATATTGATACTGACTTTGTCAATTTGCAAGATGATAAACCTATTGTAACCCTAAGACTTATGATTGAAGAGCTAAAGTATTCTTTCCTACCTTTCTACATATCCTTGAATATCCATGATAAAGTCCTTTATAACTGTCTGTTGGACTCAGGAGCTTCCCATAACCTAATGCCAAAAGTTGTGATGGATGAGCTTGGTCTTAGCATTACAAAACCCTACCATGATTTGTTCTCCTTTGACTCTATAAAGGTCAAGTGCATGGGCCTCATCAAAGACCTTGTTGTAAACATATCTCAGCTACCCTCAAAAGGCATCGTGATGGACATTGTAGTGGCTGATATCCCTCCTAAATTTGGCCTCTTACTATCTCTATCATGGAGTAAAAGGCTAGTTGGAACCCTTCAAATGGACCTTACATATGCTACAATCCCAATGTTTAGAGGGGATACCAAGAGGCTTTATAGGGAGAATCAGCTTGCCTTCATCATAAGCAATGAAAAGAATTCAATGAACCACCCCATCTATGTAGTAGACACATATTTTGGGTCATGCATTCTACAAATAGATGATTCTTAGCAAACACCAGTCCAACTTACTAAGCCCACCTATCAGCAGCCCAAAGAAGTGACCACCTTAGTATGGAACATGAATTTTGATGGGGCTAGCACTCAAAACTCAGCAGGTGCAGGTGCAATATTGATCTCTCCATCCAAAGAGAATATTCATCTATCTTATAAGCTCGATTTTAAAGCCACTAACAATATAGCAGAATATGAAGCCTTACTGTTAGAAGTGAAAGCTACCAAGGAAATGGGGATCACGTGCATGAAAATCTTTGGAGATGCAGACCTTAATAGACAGTAGGTCAACAACACCTTTCAAGCAAAAAATATTAGACTAAAGGCTTACAGGGATGAGGTATGGAAACTTAGAGACTCCTTTATTTTTTTTGAACTATCATATATACCTAGGGCTTTGAATCACCTGGATGATTACCTAGCTGTCTCTACAAGTTTGTTTGTTCCTCCTTTACCTTCTAGGCTAAGCTATGATATTCAGGTCAAGTACAGACCTTCCCTGCCAAATAATTTAAAATTCTAGAAAGTGTTTGAGAATGATGATGAGCTTATTAAATTCCTTCAACTAGTAGATGAATTCTCTGATATGCATATAGATCAGGAAAACCTAAACTTGGAAGAATCCCAACGGCTCAAGTTGAAAGATAAAGTATCTTATCACAATATTGTCCAATTACCTAGCAATTATATACCTCGCAGTCTGATGCCCCTGGAAGAGCTTTTTTATCATAATGATATCCCTCTCAAGCCTGCCAAAAAGGAGCAAGACCCTGCTATCCAAGAGAAAAATGTAGGTAGCCAAATCCATCCAAAACTTATAAATCTGTCCACTGAGTTGACTGTTGATCAGAGGTCCAAATTTTGTGTCTTGATAAAAGAATTTGCTGATATCTTTTCCTGGGAGTACAGTGAACTGAAAACCTATGACACCAATATCATCCAACACAGGATTCCTTTGAAGAAGGACACCATCCCTTTCAAACAAAAGCTGAGATCCATCAGTCCTCTCCTACTAGTTGTAATTGAAAAATAAATCCATAAGCTCCTCAAAGCCAATATCATAATTCCCCTTAGGTATTCCAAGTGGATTGCAAACTTAGTGGTGGTAAGGAAGAAGAATGGGGAGATTAGGTTATGTGTGGATTTTAGAAATCTGAACAAGTGCTCCAAAAAAGAGAACTATCCACTACCCAAGATGGAACACCTATTGCAAAGAGTCTCAGGGGCTAGTGTCATGTCATTTTTGGATGGTTTCTCTGGATACAACCAAGCTGTTGTGCACCCTGATGCCCAAGAGAAGACTGTGTTTACCACTCCCTGGGGCACTTTCATGTATACCAAAATGCCATTTGGACTGATGAATGCCGAGGCCACTTTTCAGAGGGCCATGGAACTAGATTTTGTAGGATTGAAAGATAATTTTTTGCTTATATACATGGATGAACTAACTGTTTACTCTCACAACCATCATGAACATTTGCAGCACTTGAGGAGGGTAATTCTGAAATGCAGGAGGTTTTGGATATCACTCAACCCTAAGAAGTCCAAATTTGCACTTAGTGAGGGGAAACTCCTAGGTCACATAGTCTCAGCTGAAGGTGTGAAGATTGATCCAGTTAGGGTTGAAGCAATCCAGAAGCTGTCCATACCTAGGTCAAAAAGGGATATTCAATCCTTTTTGGGTAAGATAAATTTTTTCAAGAGGTTCATCCCTAACTTTTCTGAGCTGGTAAAGCACATAACATCTATGTTGAAAAAGGATGCAGAAATCAAATGGACTAACCAGAAGAGAAGCTTTTTCGAAGACATCAAGAAGGATATCATGGAAGCCCCAACCCTGATTAGTTCGGACTACACCAAGAGTTTTTAAATATTCTCCTTTGCATCCTATGACAAAGTGGCAGCTGTGCTATTACAAAAATATGAGGAAGGCCTCGATCATCCAATTTCATTCTTCAGCAAGACATTGAAGGATCCCATTGAGAAACAGGCTTATGCTCTCATCAAGTCATTGAAAACCTTCAGGATTTACATTCTGCAAGCAAAATTCCTTGCCTATGTCCCTTCAGCTGCTGTGAAGGATGTTTTGACTCAGCCTGACATTGATGGAAAGAGAGCTAAATGGATTGACAAGCTTATTGAGTTTGATATAGAGGTAAATACCACCAAGCTAGTAAGAGGACAAGGTCTAGCCAAAATCATAGCTAAAGAAAACTGTGAACTAATGGGTAAAAACTCCAGTTGTTTCAATTCAGCCAAATTGCAAACTGTAGTAGCAACAAAAGTAGTTCAGGATTAGAATGACATTCAACAAGTGGCTGAAAACTTGTCTTCATGTGAGTGGTACTCAAGTATTATTCAGTTTATGAAAAAATTAGAAGTTCCTCCTGGTCTCACTCCAAGTCAAGCACGAGTTCTTAAACTAAAGTCTGTTAAATTTTGTATAGTTGATAAACTGCTGTATTGGAAAGATCTATCCGGGGTTTTGTTGAGGTGTCTAGATAAAGAAGAATTAGTTTAGGTCATGCATCACTTTCTTTCTAGCACATGTGGAGGCCATCATTACTAGAAGACCACAGCCCACAAGATTCTAAGGGAAGGGTACTATTGGCTAGTACTTTTTGCTGATGTGTGTACCTTTGTGAGGGCCTATGACCATTGCCAAAGATTTATAGGGAAGCAGCAGCTCAGATCCTTGCCCCTTAGGTCTATTGTAATGAATGGGCCTTTCCAGCAAAGGGGTATGGATTTCATAGGTGAAATAAATCCCTCATCCAGTGGGCAACATAAATGGATCCTAGTAGCCACAGACTACTTTACCAAGTGGATAGAGGCAGTACCCACCAGGAATGCAACTCATCAGGTGATCATGAAGTTTTTATATGAGAATATCCTTATCAGGTTTGGCTGCCCAGTAAGGTTAGTGACTGATAATCCACCATCTTTCAAAGCTGGGGCATTGGTTAATATTTGCAAGTCAATGGGCATTCAGCTGGTGCATTCCACATCCTATTATCCTCAAGGCAATGGCTTGGCTAAGTCATCCAACAAAAGGCTAGTTAGGATCATCAGAAAACTATTGGAGACACATCAGAAAAGCTGGGATTCTAAGATAAAGTTTGCTTTATGGGTTGATAAGGTAATAGACAAAAGATCTATAGGGACTTCTCCATTCAAATTAGTTTATGGTACTGAGGCCATTTTTCCCATTCAGCTAATTCTTCCAATGGAAAAATTCTTTCAGGAGGAGGAAGATGAACCAAATGATATGGTAAGGAGGATGATGGATGTGGTGGAGTTGCAGCAAGCCAGGGAACAAGTGATAGGAAAATCAGAATCCCATCAACAGAAGATCAAGGTCATGTTTGACAAAAGGGAAAAAGTGGACAACTTTTAGGTTGGAGATCGGGTCCGCAAGTGGGATATTGTCAGGCACGACAAGGGAAACCATGGAAAGTTTGACTCTCTGTGGATTGGAACTTTTGTGATAGCCTAGGTACAGAAGAATAACACCTTCAAATTGCAGAATCTCGAAGGGGAAGAGGTGTTTGATGGCCCAATGAATGGGCGATTTATGAAACCTTATTTTTTCTGAGGCTCTGAGGCCTTGTTATTGTAAATTATTAGTTAGTAGGTTTTTTTTTCTTACAGAATAAACTCCATGCCCAATGGAATAGTAAATGATAGTGTTAAGTTTTTTTTAGTTGTTTTCAAGGAAAGGAATTTTGGTCTAGGGTTCTTGGGACCTCACAAGAAGGTTCCCATCCCCAAGTAGGAGCCAGATGTTATCTACCAAAATAAATTTATTTTGATAGGATGAATAATTCAAGTCATGTTATGAAATATTTAAAGATGACTAACAAATTGAGGGTCTCAGTTTATATATATTTGAGAAAATTGGAAGTTTTAGCTTTCGCTGGCTTAGGCGGGGTTTTTAACAGCTCATTAGCCACCGAAAAGCTTTGTTTCAGCAGTTAATAGTTTAACGCAGGATCAAGGTTAACCATCGAAAGTTGTCCCAATCGATTATTTGGTAAAAGCACTTCCGGTGGCTTAGGCGAGACTTTCAAACAACTCATTAGCCACCGAAAAGTGTTGGTTTCGGTAGCTTAGTGAACAATTGAAGGAGGGATTTAACCACTGAAAGTAGGTAAAAGGCGTTGGGGAAAAAATGGTTTCGATGGGTTAGGTGAAAGCTTTGATGGTTCATTAGCCACCGAAAGGCCTATCTTTCAGAGGTTAAAAGGAGATATCTGGAGAGACCACAATCCACCGAAAGCCAAGTTTTACAGTGCCATTTGGAAATCCATTTCGGTGGCTTAGGAGAATAGGTCATCATTTCATTAGCTACTGAAAGCCTTGCTTTCAGTGACTAGCAAAGAATTTCATGTGGACCCTTAACCACTGAAAAATTTAAAAGAAGAAATGGTTAAAAACCTATCAAATAAAGGCTTGTTAGCACAACGACGATCATCAGAGGGCATGATAAACCACCAAAAAGACAGGAGACTACATCAAGGTGCAAGTAAATGATTGAGGAGGTCATTGTTTAGCTGATAAGGACCGATGTCGTTGGAAACCATGCCCTTCCCTCCATCTATCTAAAGAACTACAGAAGATATCCACTAGGTATCCATGTTGCTTTAAACATGATTGTTGGGCAGGGGGTCTCGAAAATATCAACCAAAGCCATCGTCCTCTCACCTAAGCATCACTCGTGTAGTTAAAAAACCCGCATAATCAGTGCCCAATCCTCCAGTACACTCCACCTTCGATTATAGGAATCCTCACCACTAGAAACCATCTATGAGAGTCATCTTGCTAAAAACACTCTTCCACAGAACTTGAATTGATTTTTGCAGGTACCAAGGAGTACATTCAGCAAATGAAGAAGGGAGGGCCTACTCTCAGGCAAGAGTTGGGAGACATCAGCTACTTGGAGGCACATCCAAAAGTCTGCCAGTTCTTCAAGGATGCTGGCTACTATAAGTTTTGTGAGAAAATTCAAGGTTCACACCAGCAGGTGGTTGAGGAATTTTCTCTCTCTTTCGATGGCTCCAAGGAAATCATATGTCAGGAAGAATTTATAATATATGAAACCCTAATTGCTGAAGTGACTGAACTCCCTAGCATTAGGGAGAAGTGGTTTAAAACCACCATTATAAAGGATTTAGAATTCAGATCTTATCTGAAGCCTGAACTTAGAGGGGTGGTGTGGAAGAAAAGTGTCCCATCCTCCTGGCTAGAAGAGAGGTGGCAGCAATTACTAAAGTCTATTGTGGTATACATAACTTGTGAAGGGAGATACAAAAGGGCCATGATTTACCATTTTAAATTGATGAACCACTTCATAGGAAAAAACCCACTAAATTTACCCTTCTACTTACACAGGAGCCTGTCAAAAATGGCACACCAGGTGAAGGCTCAGCCAACCAAGATTACTGGAAGATTGTCTCATCATGGTCTTATCCAACTCCTGATTCAAGAATTGATAAAGAGGAGAAATATGGCATGGGCATATTTATTGTTTTGGAATGGCTTTGAAATAGGCCTACAGGTAGAAGAAAACAATAATTCTCCTTCAAAAAAATCTAGCACCCTAAGGAGTGGGAAAAGGAAGAGAAGGGATATATCCCCAACAACACCAGAACAACCTCCTTCCTCTTCTAAAGCCAAGCAGGTCAAAAGAAACCTGGATTTCAGTGAAAAAGGCTAGGAGGTCACAACACATAGTTGGAACATTTTGAACCTGCCCTACTCAAATTCAGAAGAGGAAAGAGAGGAAGGTGATGACCTAGCAGTGCAAGTTGTAGCAGAGATTGAAGAACTCCCATCACCTACACCAAAAGCGCAAGATGAACCAGCAGAGAAGGCTTCTTCTAGAAATCCCAAGACACAAAGGATAAATCAGATGCTGAGGCAAGTGTATGAAATGAAAATTTTAGAAAGAGAGATAAATAAAAACAATGCTACATTGACCATGAGGAATAAGCTTCTGCACAACTCTTACCAAGATATGAGAGAAAGGTATATATTTCTAAAAAGACTAAACAAAAGATACTTGAAGGACAACACAAGGCTGTATTGAATGATTAGGCTTCAGAGGATGCAGATGAAGGTTTCCAAGCTAAATCCTAGCACTCACCTCACATTGGAAACCCTAGCTGAAGCTGCAGTAAGCCTTCAGCCTCCAGAATCAAGCTAGGTTGCTGCTAACCTTCCTAACATAGATCTTGCTGAATAAAAATATAAGAAAACAAAATTGAAAGAATAATTTTGGAGGTGGCTTAAGAATTTTTGAAGAACAATGCTTTCGGTGCCTTAGGCGGACACTGAGGCAGTTCATTAGCCACCGAACGCAGCACTTTCGGCAGCTAACAGTTATGATATTTTGGCTTGTTAACCACCGAATGCAGAAAGAGGCACAGGATCGAATTTTGGCATGAAGGGCTAGTTTTGGGCAAACATGAATAGCTCAGGGATGAAGTATAAGGATGAAGGGCACTGAAGAAAACATCAGGGGAGGTATGATTCAGTTTTGCAATGACATAAAGGAAGAATGGGTCACCAACACTAAACTATCTAAGTAAAACAATGACTTATCTAGCAAACGACTAGTGGAAGTTATTCCCAGTACTCACTTTAGTTATCAGAATGTTCAAACATTGAACGAGTTCTACAATTAGACAGACTAGTAGTTAAATTAGGGTTTTTTGACCTAATTATGCAAAAACAATTATTTTGTCTATTTTTAGTAAATCAGATCCAATTTTTCAAGATCTGAATATTTTGGTAAAGGATATAAAGCCTAAGACTTATGTTATTGAAAGGGTTAGACTTCAGGGACTTGTAGACCATCAAGCTTCTCATATTGCCCATGACTTAATATGAGCTCTTTTGCTATCATATGTTCAGCTTCCATTTTCTGTCTATTCTGTGCTTATGCTTGAATGTGTTATTCAGGTTTATTCAAGTTAATTGATGTCTGATAATTGTCATCCTATTGGCATATTGATGATTTGAATTATAAGTACTTTCCTTGTTATGATTAGCCATTTATATATATTTGTTTTGTGTATGAATTTGCTAGCATGATAATTTCTCTATCTCTGCACCATATTATCAAACCTCTGAACAGTGGTAGTTAGAAGCCTTATCCCTGAGTGAGTTTCATGCATGTCTTGAGAGTGTGAGGTCATGTAGGTCACCTGACTTGATCCACTTAGAAAACCATAAAAACATTTAAGTTACTAGGCATCCTTGAGATACAACCTAGAGGAGTTTCCTGGAGTGATAACACGGTGAATACAAACGACTAAATATACTACCAGTTGACGAAAATTAAAGACTAAATGCCTAAATATACTACTAATTAACGACAATAAATGACTAGATGTGTGACTAAATAAATGAAAAGTTTACAACACTCTATGAGTAAATAAATGACTAACTAACAACAATCAATGACTAAAAAAATGACTAAATATACTACTAAACTGACCAATCACAACAACCAATAAATGACTAAAAAACATCAGCCATGTATTTAGTCACATTATAAATGACTCGCAATTAACTACTAATAGTCACATGACTAAATTTAGTCATTTATTTGCAATTTTTAGTAGTTTTTTAGTCATATATCACACTCTTTCTACTAGTGATTGACTTATGAAAATTATTCAAGGAATATAACCAACTTTAATGCAACAAATAGAAAAAAAAGGTGTGATAAAAAAGATGAATAAATTCATGGAATGAAGTGCCAACTCAACCCACTAACAAAGATAGGTATGGGAATGAGTATCCCAAAATCATTCTCCCAATTACATACAGTGATGCAGGAGCATCCACCTCTGTCTGATGACTTGGAGTGCCATGTATTTCTTCTAGATGGATGGGGTTCATTGACAAGTCCATAGGGTTAGTTTTATTTTATAATAAGTAGCATTTTTTCCTTGTTCTCCTTGATCCCTATGTGGAACTTATCAAGGATCGATCTTTGCAGATAGGGTTGCTTTTATTAGGTTCTCTGATCCAACTTAGTCAGATCTGACAGGTTTATGGGTAGTTATAAAACATGAATGAATGTAATAGATAGATAGGCAAGAGATGAATGAATGAGTGAGGTAGAGGAGTTTACATAAGAGTGAGATGGGAATGAATAAAGAAGTGTCCTTTGTGTATATTTTTGAATTTTGATTAATGAAGATTAGAGAAATTTTCCTCTGCATATAGGTTTTACGAACTCCATGTTTTTATAATCCTTATGAAAGTATAAATTCATTCCGCATTCACTCCTTACAAACATGTGTATAAATTCGGTGATTTCGTATTACCAGTTTCCGAATTGTAGGCAAAATTAATCCTTCTCGTGGTCAATTTGGCGAAATCGAGAAAACAAATCTTGGAGAAGATCAGACAATGGGGAAAGATCGTGATGTAAATCAACGATCACAAGCCATTCCGTAGTTAAGGAAGAAATATGCCAAGTTTGATTGAGATCCACATCATGGAGAACATCAATGGTTAGGAATAAACCCATGGAGATCGACAGTACGGGAGAAGGAAGATCAGAAGCAGAAAAGAAAGGAATTCTGTCGAAAAACATTGGGAAGTCAAGTTCCGACTTCCGGAATGGAATCAGAAGTGGGGAATCTCTAAAATATTGAAGTTCCTAGTTTCGATTTCTGAATCAAAAAGTCGTAAGTCCCAAAATTCATAAGAGAAATCGAAAGTGAAGGGATCGAAAATAGAAGCTCTGTGGTTCACAAGTGTGAAAAAGTGATCTTAAGATTTTCAATTTCCACTCGAAAACCTAAGATTCCACTGCAGAAGGAAGTCAAGCAGTGAGAAAAAAAATTGTTTAATGCAGAGATTTTGGCCTTTTTTTCTACACTTTGAGTTTCGGAGTTTGAATTAGATTGGTTCCGTCAGTTTTGGTATCAGAGCGGAGCAAGGATTCTGCATAAGAGCTCAGTTGATTAGTTGAGACTGTGAAGAAAGGTGCCACCGAGAAGAGGATGAGCACATGGATTTCTTATAGGATGTGGTCGGGGAAGATAGTCTACAGAGATAGATGTCCAGAGAGACATGAGAATATTAGAATAAAGACTGGAAGCAATGGAGAGAAGGAACCACTCAAAAATATTCAATGACAGAGATACAAAAGATGAACCCCCTGAAGAAGAAGAAGATTCAGAATAGGTTAGAGTTTTGAAGATGATGATGAAGGCCAGTAGCAGACCAAGAGTGTAGGTACCCATGTATGAAGGTAATTTAAATGTTGAAGAACTCATGGATTGGATTAATGCCCTGAATAAATATTTTCATTTTGAAGAAATTGAAGACAAGAAGAAAGTAAAGTATGCAGCTTCCAGAATGAAGGGACATGCCGCTATTTGGTGGGATGAACTCCAAATCCATCGAGAAAGAAGAGTTAATTCAAAAATAAAATATTGGGATAAGATGCTACATAATATTAAGAATCAGTTTATGCCTAAGGACTATCAATTAAATCTTATCAAGCAGTTACAAAATCTTAGAAACAAAACCATGATTGTTAAAGAATATACAGAAGAGTTTTTTATATTGAGTATTAGAGCCGGACACACCCAGGGAGTTCTGGAAAGAGTAGATAGGTATATCAATGGGTTGAGGTATGATATACAGGATGAACTTAGTCTATTAAATTTTAAAACTATAGAAGATGCATATAAACTAGCTTCAAAAGTAGAAGAGGTGTTGTTAAGAAAACAGAACCAGAGAATTGAAGGGAAAGAACATAGTAAGAGGAAGAGGATCTCCTAATAGTGGGGGTAAGACTTCCAAAGATTGAGCTAAAGGTTCTAGTAGCCAGTCATCCTAGAGAGGAGGATTTAGAGGAGGAAGAGGTAGAGGAAGACATAGAGAGGTAAAGTGTTATGCTTGTGGAGAGTTTGGTCATGTGTCTTGGAATTGTCCAAGAAATTAGTCTTCTGATAAGAGAAATGTGAACATTGTAGAGGCTCATGAAGAGTCAAAAGAAGAAGCATAGATGAATACCCCTCCAAAGGAAGGAGAATCTCTTATGTTGAAAAGAGTTCTGGTAAAATCAAAGAAGCAAGTACATGAACCAGCCCAAAGGAATAATTTTTTCAGAACAAGGTGTAAGTAACAAGGTAAGTGTTGTAAAATGATTATCTATAGTGGTAGTACTGATAATTTGGTTTCCACTGAGATGGTAGAGAAGTTGGGATTGAAGATGATGAAGCATCCCACTCCCTACAAAGTGTCCTGGTTGCAAAAAGGACATCGGATCTTCATGAATGAGGAGAGTAATGTGGAGTTCCACATTGGTACTTACAAAGATGTGATATTATGTGACATAATGCCTATGGATGTGTGCCATATACTCTTAGGGAGGCCTTGGTAGTATGACAGGAAAGCTATTCATGATGGGAGAAAGAATACTTTTTCTCTAGAGAAGGATGGGAAGAGACATACTTTGTCACACTTGGAAGATGAAACTATTCAGGAAGGTTCAAGTTCAAGTATTTTGTTGATTTCTGGCAAAGAACTGTTGTAGGAAGTTTAGAAAGAGAAGGATCTACATTTTTTCTTGTTGGAAATCCAAAGGTAATTTTAACTTCTACAAATTTAGATGAATTTCCTGATGAAGTTAAAAATTTTCTTGATGAGTGTGTTGATATTATTGTGGATGAATTACCAAATGATTTTTCCCCTTGTGAGAAGTATTAGTCATCACATTGACTTAATACCTGGTGCAATTTTACCTAATAAAGCAACATACATATTAACTCCTTAAGATAATGAAGAAATCGAACAACAGGTGCAGGAGCTATTGGAGAAAGGATTGGTGAAAGAAAGTTTGAGTCCTTGTGCAATACCCACTATACTTATCCCAAAGAAAGATGGTGGATGGAGAATGTGTACTGACTCTAGGGAAATAAACAATATCACTATCAGGTATAGATTCCCTTTACCCATAATTGATGATTTAATAGACTGTTTAAGTGGTTCAAAATATTTTTCCAAAATAGATTTGAAAAGTGGATATCATCATATTAGGATAAGGGAAGGGGATGAGTGGAAAACATCATTTAAAACTAATTATGGTTTGTATGAATGGTTAGTAATGCCATTTGGGCTTAATAATGCACCCGGTACCTTGATGAGGTTGATGAATGAGGTTTTGAAAGAATTTACTGAAAAATTTGTGATAGTTTATCTAGATGACATTTTGATTTTCAGTTAGAACAAAGAAGAACATTCAAGGAATCTTAAGTTGGTGTTGAGGGCTTTGCAAAAGGAGAAGCTTCTAATAAATATGAATAATTGTAGATTCTTGAATAAAGAGTTGGTATAATTGGGGTTTGTGGTTTCAGAAGAAGGGATGAAGATGGATTCTGATAAAGTGCAAGCAATTTTAAATTGGCCAATTCCAAAGAATTCTTATGAGGTAATAAGTTTCAATGGACTTGATAGTTTCTATAGGAAGTTCATTAAGAATTTTAGTTAGATTTGTGTACCTTTAATAAATACTTTCAAAGGAAGTAGACATCCTTTCAAATAGATAGAAGAAGCTGATACAAATTTTAAATTGCTGAAGAAGAGGATAACTGAGAAGCCTATTTTGGCTTTGCCCAGTTTTGACAAAGTGTTTCAGGTTAAGACAGATGCTAGTGGAACAATAGTGGGAGTAATTCTAAGTCAAGAGTAGAGGCTAGTGGCATATTTTAGTGAAAAGTTAAATGAATAAAAACAAAAGTATCCTCCTTATGACAAAGAACTATATGCTGTTGTGCAAGCTCTTAAGAAATGGAGACATTATTTGATGCCTAAGGAATTTGTGTTCTTTTCTGACAATCATGCTTTTCAATTCATAAACAGTTAGCCTTAGTTAAACTAGAGACATGTTAAATGGGTAGAATTTTTCCAGTACTTTACCTTTGTTATCAAACATACAAGTGGTACGTCTAACAAAGTTGATGATTCTTTGAGCAGAGTAAATCTAACTTAAGGTCAGTACTTTGGTATTTGAAAATTTGATTGATATGTATGGGGAAGATTTAGATTTCAAGGATATGTATGCTTCCTGTGAAAATAAAGTTACCCAAAATAGAATGTGGTGGTTAGATTACATGTTGCAAGAAGGTTTTCTATTGAAGGATAGTAAATTATGTATTCTCAAGTGTTCAATGAGGGAAAATTTGATTCAGGAAAAGCATAGTGGAGGACTATCAGGACATTTCAGACAAGCTAAAACTTTTGCTCTGGTGAGTAATTTTTATTTTTGGCCAAATATGCAACATGATGTGAATAAATTTGTTGAAAGATGTAGAATCTGTCAACATGCAAAGGGAAGAAGTCATAACACATGATTGTATCAACCCTTTCCTATTCTAGCTAGGCCTTGGGATTCCATAAGCATGAATTTTGTTTTAGGTTTTCCTATAAATTAGAGAGGTCATGATTTAAAATATGTTGTGGTAGATATATTTTTAAAAATGGATCATTTTATTGCATGTAAGACGACAAATTATGCAACCAACATTGCTAATTTATTCTTTTCTGAAATTGTAAAGTTGCATGGGTTGCCTCTAAGTATTGTGTCGATAGAGATACAAACTTTGTTGGTCATTTTTGGAGAACTCTATGGAAGAAGTTGGGGCCTAGTATCAGTTTTAGTTCTTCTTATCACCCTCAGAATGATGGACAGGATGAAGTGGTAAATAGGAGCCTGGGAAACATACTGAGAAGTATGGTGTATTAACATCCAAAATAGTGGGACTTAACTCTTGCTTAGGTTGATTTCACATACAATTATTCACCCAACAGAATCATAGGTATGATTCCTTTTCAAATTGTCTATGGGATGCATCCAAGAGGTGCGTATAAACTTGGATATTTGGGAAAATAGGAAAAGAGAAGTGCAAAGGGTGAAGACTTTGTAGTTAGTATGCATGAGCTACATGAGACCATCAAGAAGATATTACAGGAAAGTGCCGGAAAGTATAAACAAAGAGAAGACCTGGAGAGAAAAGAAGTGTATTTTTAGGTTGGATATTTAGTTATGGCCTATCTTAGAAAGGAAAGGTTCCCTAAAGGAACTTACAATAAATTGAAGCTTAAGAAGATTGTACCTTGTAAAGTTTTAAGGAAGTTTTCTATATCCTTTTAAAGATATCCTTGTAAAGATTTCACCAATTTTTAATGTTTCATATTTATATCCTTTTAAAGATGTAGGTATTGAGACATATGGTGTGACTTCAAATGAATATGATTCAACTATAGATTGGGGGGGACAAATTTCACCGAAAGAACAACCTCAGATTGAAGTTGTCCTTGTCAAAAAATTTATAAGGAAGACTAGGAATAAAACATTCTTTCAATACTTGGTCAGAATGAAGAATCAAACTACTAAGGATGCAACCTATATGACAGAGAAAGAACTTTCCAAGTACAATGTGCAGCCTGAAGACTTAATGAATAATTTTTTTCTTCCCAGGAGTATGATGCAGGAGCATATAGCTCTACTTGATGACTCTGGCTGCCATGTATTTCTTCTAGATGGATAGGGTTCGATGAAAAGTAGATAGGGTTAGTTTTATTTTGTAAAAAGTGGCAATTTTTCCTTATTCTCCTTGATCCCTTCGTGAAACCTATCAAGGACCATTCTTTGTATATAGGGTTGTTTTTATTAGGTTCTTCGATCCAACTTAGTCAGATCTGACAGGTTTATGGGTATTTATAAAATATGAATGAATGTAATAGATAGATATGAAGGAGATGAATGAATGAGTGAGGTAGAGGAGTGTACAGAAGAGTGAGCTAGGAATGAATAAAGAAGAGTCCTTTGTGTATATTTTTGAATTTTGATTAATGAAGAACAAATAAATTTGACTGTGCATATATGTTTGATGGAATCCATGTTTCTATAAGCCTTATGAAAGTATAAATTCATTCTACATTCACTCCTTACAAACCTGCGAAGAAATTCTGTGATTTCGCATTACCAATTTCTAAATTGCAGGATAAATTGATCCTTCCCGTGATCAATTTGGAGAAATCGTGAAAACAAATCTTAGAGAAGATTAGATGGTGGGGAAATATCGTGACAAAGATCAATGGTCACAATCCATTCCACAGTTAAGGAAGAAATATTCCAAGTTTGATTGAGATTTGCATCATAGAGAACATCAACAATCAGGAATAAACCCGTGGAGATTGACGATGCGAGAGAAGGTAGCGTGAAAGTGGAAAAATAAGGAATTATGTCGAAAAACATTGGGAAGTCGAGTTCTGACTTTGAGACTGGAATCAAAAGTGGGGAATCTCCAAAATATTGAATTTCATAGTCCGATTTCCAAATCAGAAAGTTGGAAGCGAAATCGGAAGTGAAGGGATCGGAAAAAAAAATTCTATGGTTCACAAGTGTGAAAAGGTGATCTGATTTCTAATTTCCGCTCGAAAAACTAAGATTCTGCTGCAAAAGGAAGTTAATCAGTGAGAAAAAAAATTGTTCAACACAGACATTTTGGCCTATTTGTTTCAATACTTTGAGTTTTGGAGTCTGAATGAGATTGGTGCCATCATACAGACATGCACCATAATGTCATAAACAAAGTGAAAATTGACATATGAAAGTTTGATAACAAAGATAATCAAGATGGAACTCAATAAATCAATTTAATTGGAAAATATTCCATTATGCACCAATTATATGTTGAAGACAAAAAAATAAACATTATGGAAATGCACATAAACAAATAGTCTTGTGATTGGTTTCCATGGTGGGATTCTAAATGTATTGGAGGATTGGTAACAGACTGGGACACCTTCAAGAAAAACTTTTTTAAGTTATTTTAAGTTATGGAAGAGGACATAATTTACACCAAGCAATTTTTTTACAACAAAATGGGACAATGGATGAATATTTTAACAATCTCTTGGGGTTGGCTATTCATGGAAATGACATATCTAAATATTTACTTATACAAATTGCCATTGGTTGGGTTGAAACCAAGTATACAGAATAAGATTCAATTGCTAGAGGTTAAGGATGTTGAACATGCACGTCAAAATAAAAATTGATTGAATTAAAAAAAACATATCAACCGCTTTCTTATATTCCCCCCCACTTAAGAACAAATGATGCATAAGGATGACAATCCATGCCATGAGTGTAAAGTTCCTAATTGGCATCCAAGACATGAGTGTAAAAGAAAAAATTTATTCTTATGTTAAAAAAATGATATTCACAATGATAATGATGAAGACGTTGGTGATGCATCTTCTTCATACAAAGAAACAAATGACGATGAATCCAACACCGAGGTATCTAACGTTACTCCAACACTCTCAGTGGCCACAACGACTAGTATATCTCAATTCCAAAATCTCAAAATGTTTGGCTACATAAAAAATACTAAGGCGACAATGTTGGTGGATAGTGGAAGTGCACACACTTTTATAGACTCTAGGGTAGCAAAGCAATTAAACATATCCATCTACCCTATCTTGATCTTCCAAGTATCAATACCAGAAAACAAGAATACCTCATGTGACAAAAAATGTTAGAAGGTGGAATTATCTATAAATGACCACAATTTAAAATCATGTATGTATTATAAGGAAATTGGAGGGATTGACATTGTATTAAGGGCCCAATGGTTGGAGACACTCAATACAATGGGGTTAAATTTACAAGAATAATTTATAAGATTTTTGAAAATGGGAAGAAGTACAAGCTTCATGATATCAATTGTCTTTCTCCCCAAATTGTTTCATCCAATAAAATGGAAAAAATGATTAAAAAGGGAGAATTTATAACATGGTGAGAATGCACGTAAAACATCGTAAATTTATGTGATGTATTGGAAGAAAACACTACACCAAATAGTTCGATGATAACAAGAAATCTTGTGATAGTGGGATAACTTCAATTTTCTATATTTCCAATAAGGATGATATAATTCCTATCACTTTGATTAGAGGTGTTATGGATATTTGGAAGATTGATATGGTATAGACTTTAAATTATTTAAAGTGATCCTCTTTGAGGACAAGTGGTAAAAACTGTTTCGGAAACATGATGGAAGGACTTTTATTGATCATGAAAATGGATTTATCATAATTAATGCTGCTAGGTATGAGCCAAATACATATACCTATGTACTTCCAACTCCATGTGAGTACGTACTTTATTCACGGGTAGCAGGTAGAACATGTTGGTGATTTGTTGTCATATTTTATCCAAGAGGAAGGACTATAAATATATTTTTCCTAAAGAAGATGTTCATGAATAAAAATAAGATGTAGGGGAGAATGAAGAAGTGTACTTAGCTAAAGAGGGGAATCAAATTGACCAAATATGCATTGGCTCACATCTTATGCTTCATCTTGATGATTCTGAAAGTTATGCTAGACATCCTAGATATTTTTATGGATAGTCCTTACAATGACTCTGAGGGTTTTATACAAATTTTGATATTGAAGTTCAATATAAAATTAATACGGATATGTCACTACTACACATGGCTCAAAAGTTCCAAGAAATATTCCCATGAATAAGTTAAAATCAAAATTTTCATGGATAAACAGATAATTTTTTGAAAATAAATTGTTTTGGCCCCTGATAATCATCGCTCTAGCAACGGAAATGACATTTTTTTCTCTATAGAGACGAATGTTTGTGGAAATAGCAACATATATGACTTGTTTGTCGCTGTAGAAATGAAAAATTAACACGTGCAACATCAATGGTGATCATAGAAACAACCATTGACTTTTTGTTATTGTTGAAATGTGATCATTGTGCATTTTTCTCCAAGAGCGCCACAATCATTGATTTATAAATACATGTTCTTAAGGAATATTTCAACAAATTATTTTCTATAGTTGCAACAATTTTTGGTAGAAAGTGTTATTTCCCTTGCAATGATTGCACGGGTTTGCGAACGAGAATAATTTTAAGAACAACAACTGAAAAAAATTGTAAGGTAAAGGGGCATGTTGAAGGGGGGTATGAATATTATATCCTGGTAAGACTTTATTCATTACATAATGTACATATTGTAATAGTACTTATCATGTATTCACAAAATGTTTTATCATTTTAAATATATATGTTGTATATTATACACTAATGTTATTACATTATTTGTAAATATAAATACAATGCCCCCTAAATGTCGACCTCCAGAGAGCTATTTTCCACATAATAGTAGAAATACTACTTTACAAGGCGAGGAATATGGGGATCAAAACATTCAAGATCAAGTTCTTAATGATCCTATGGATGAAGATGACATTATTGATACAAACGATGAAGGTGAGATAAACAGATTGATGCAAGACACATTTTCTCCATTTGATAAGGACAACCTCCATGATATTCATGATGTTCCTCTATTCGAGAAGTCCCAAGAACCTCTTTATGAAGGATCTACAAAAAATATTCTATATGTTATATTTTTGTTGTTGAACTTGAAGGGTTTGAATGGTTAATCAAGAACGTTTTTCACGCAGCTCCTAAAGTATGTAATGTATTATTTGCATCTTCACATGGTATCAAAATTTGACCATTTTCCTCTATTTTTAGTGTTAATTAATTCATAAATTAGGTGTTGGTAATTGTAATTGATAATTAATTCACAAACAAAGTTCTCAATACAAAATGTCAACCAAAGAAATTCTGGTTATTTCAAAGGAAACTATGCAAAATATATGCATGAACACACAATAATTGATAATCATAATTCACCCTGTTCATTCAAAATAAAACCTTGCAATCTAATATTGTGTTCTGCCATTGACCAATCCAATCCTTAATTCTAATTCAATATTCAAGAATAAAAATATTCACAAGGATTCAAATCAGAACAATTCAGAGAATAACTAGCCATTTTTACTTTTGCAAGAAGTTAAATCCAATCTACTGTTGTAAGGAAATTTGTTCTACAATTAAACACTCTAAAACAATATTTTCATTCAATAAAATCACACATCGCTACCAGTATCAGCAACAAAGGAAGATAAATATTAATCAAACATGGTGACATAATACAAGTTTAACAACAATCGTTCTTGAATTCGATGACACGCTGCCGAAAATAAATTAATACACTATATAGTTGACTTTTCAACATTTATTCTCCTAATTAACCAGTTGTTTCAACAACTCAACATGAAATGTAAATAAAAAATCAAAACACACTGTCACAACAACTAAGAAAGAGATGTGAATAGATCAGGAACTAATACACAACAAATCAGGAAAATTGTAATACATAATAGATCATGAGAAATCTAATAGACATGCCTTCACAAATTAGAAGGAACTAATACACAATCGATCAGGTAAATTTTGACACTTTCATTGATAAAATAAGTCAAGTACAAAATTTATCCACCTCTGTTACAATTGTTATTTCTTCAGTAGTCCCTTCATGGAAGACCCAATTCTCTTTAGATACTAAGGATGAGCAATTGTGATCCTTCAAATTTTGCAACCCATGAGGATCGAATGTTCTCAGGCTGTCAAATCAATATCCATAACATAAAAATTTACATCATATTATTGCAATAGAAACAAAGTCAATTTCATAATCATTTCTTGTTTAACATATTGAACTAATCCAATTCCTTATAAATATCAATGAGCCATATAAATGAATAGGTTGACCTGTCCTGCAACAACATCTTGCTAATGCCCAAAAGAAGTGGAACTGGTATCCCAAAGCTTTCCTTTCCCATGTGTATCGACAGACAGATACACCTACATCTTTGTGTATCAATAGGTTGTTTTATCCAAATTTCATGTAGCATTTAACTATCTTCATTAATCCATCACATGTTAGCTTATTAAGGAAACAAACCCTATAAACAAAGATAAATTTAAGCATTAATTTGACAAAATAAATATGAATTATACCTGCTCATAATAATGCTTTTCCATAGAGAAAATAACATTTTGGTTGTAATAATAAAGGAAAATGGGGAAATGGTCCATGAAAAAAGAAAGCAAAAAGGGTCAATTTTAGCACCCAATATCTCCCCCCAACTATACAGTTGCATGTCCTTAGGAAACAAACTCCCATCAGTCTGAATCTGGATCAAATCTTTTTCTGTGTAGGTGAGTGAAATTGAAATAAGGTTCAGGTTTATCTTCCCTATTTTTGTATCCTTGGAAGGAAACCATTTCTCCCCAACACCTTTTCTCTGTATTTTTGTCAACCTATATCTACCTCTGTATTACTGCTTAGGAAACCATATGATAGGAAATTTGAATCTCAACCCTAGCCAATTTGGTCCACAACTCTAAATGCAATCGACATAACCAGGAACCTGAGAAAGAGCATAAGTGATGTTTTCAAAACAATAAGGATCTTTTGTCCTCATAAGATGTGAAGATGCTTCCCACTTGCATTCATTGCCTTCCTATGCATAAGGTTTTTGTTGCATTATGATTTGTACACATTTGGTTGTGACATCAAGTTGAAGTTCATTCATTTGATTAGCTCTCGTCGAGGAGGAAAGGAACCTCTTATGCCCATCAATAATTTCAGTAGGGGATTGTGGTTCACCTCAGATGCATAAAGTAGAGTTCTCCTCATTTTTTTGAATGGTCAGAAAGGTGTTCCACCAAATCATCTAGTCAGTGACAACATAATTAAATTCTGTGAGGTCCACATCCATTATATAAGGAATGGGATTAAACAGAACATTCATAAAACAATCTAACTCATGCAAATACAATTCACATAAGAGATTCTATTCGAAAAAATCAATCCGAGCAAGAGTGTCAAAAAATTGAGGAACTATGAAAAGATGACGGGGCCTTCCTTCCTTAAGATCCTTTAACTTAAAAATATTCAACTTTTCATACATGGAAATACTGAATAAGAAGGTGGTAGAATCCTACAAGTTAATAATTCTTGAATTAATGCATACATCTGTTCATTTTCTTTCTTCATAGTTTAATATCTCCTTAGTTCCTTTAATTTTGTCCGCAATTTTTTCCAACGAAAGATATGAAAGGTCAATTCTTCATCCCACTTATCTCTAATTTCATCAATTACCTTCCTATGTGCAAGAAAAGGAATCATCCCTTCTCCATGCAAGGTAGCCTGATATTTCCATTTATTCAATTAAGCTTTTAGTACAGAAATTTCCTTCACTACAATTTGTGCTTCTTCATTTTCTTCATCCAATTTGATGATATTAGAAGGATCCTGAACCTTTAGATCACCATTTCTCCTAGGAAGAATGTTCATCCCTAATTTGTTGGTTCTTTTGTTTCAACAACTAAATTTTGAGTCTCAGCAGATTCTTTCTGTGCCACTGGTTCTTGTGTTATAGTGTCCTCATCGTTTTCTAATATCACCGGTTCTTGTGTTACAATGAATTTTTCTTGGGTCACTATTTCTCATGTTTCAGTGAATTGGTCTTGCTGAGGCAACACTTCCATGGATTCTTGTGTTTTCAAGTCTGATTCCTTCTCCCCAGCAAGTTTGGTAGTATTATCTGCTTGCACTGTTCCATCTTCTTCATGTTTTAATTGCATAAGTCTCCAAGTTGAAGGTTCCATAAGAGTGACATTGTATCCTATGAGTCTAAATGTATATCCTGACATTATGGGAATATATATTCATCATGCTCAACACCTTTTGAAATGACAAATTCCATTTGATAAACAAATTCAACTAGTGTGTTCAATCTATGACCCTCTTGACCTTTCAGTGTCTCTTTTAAACCTTGTAATTCTCCCATGAGCACCTGTACCTCCTGTTTCATTGGGTTATTTAATAAAACTAAATTATCTAATTGAACTATATCATCTTCTACAACAGGTTCTTATTGATCGATAGACCTTGGTATTGGGGTGGAGTTGCTCCTTGGTTATTATGTTTCAGGAGAAACCCCTCGTTGTCCATCTGCACCCTCGATTCTTGTGTGACAAGGGACAGCCAAGTTCTTAATATTGGGACTCAAATATTTGTATTATGCATTTGTGTTACCTATGTTGCAGCGATAGCTCAAGTCCTCATTTGTTTAATGGACGAGGCAACTGAGCTTGAGTGCTCAATCTTCTCTTATTTCGTCATGGAATAGGAGAAATAAACCCCTCTGTAAGTATTTCAACCTCATCTAGAAGGGGAGAATCATCCTTTCATGATTATTATTTTTCCAATATCCTAATTTCTTCACTTTTATTAGAGGGTTCAACCTCTTGAGTCACCTTCCCTGAATTTTTAATCCCCTCCATCAACCTTTATTCATTACTTTCCCCTAGAAATCCTTCCTGATTGATTTCCTTAGGATATTTTGGGCTTGTTCCTAATTCCTCATTCATTGGAGGTAAAACCTCATCATCATGAGACATGGTTTCTTCGGAGGGTTTTCTTCCATTACATTCTTCAATAATTTGATGAGAGGGCCCAAGAATTATCCTTAGACTGCATGTCTGTTGAAATGGGATTCCAATTGGATCCTAAGGGTTTGTACCTTGGGAACCATTTACAATCGCCACTTCCACCTCGTTCAAACCTTGGTCAATTTCTACTTCTCCATATTAACTACCCATTTCTTTGCTTGACAATATCTGCTCATTCTCCTCTTTGGTCTCATTGTCTCCTTCTTCCATTTCCAAATGGTTTATCCTCATAACGAATTGCACCCATGATTGATGCTTTTATAATTGTTCCCTTAATACTATTAATTTAATGAGGTCATGGGTGGTGATGGAATCGTAAGGGTACTAAGACCTTCTCACATAATGCATCATATTTTGTAGAGACTTCAAAAGATAATAAGTCATATTCACTAAAGTACCATGACACAAATGAGACAATAAAACACAGTCATATGTGTAAAAAAAATCAGTACCTGCCTTCAGCAGTGCTATATTTTTTTAGGAGTGACTACAACCTAGTCCTAAGGGCGTCGAAAAGACTCCAATGTAATCCCCCATCCTCTTGGTCAGACATTATTTGCTACTTCTAACAAATGTTCTTTTGTGCTTGGCATAGGCATCTTTCGACCAAACTAGCTCCTTCCCATTCTAGGAAAACATGTTACTTCTGCTATGACTTGCTCAGAAACTTCGATTCTTAAACCCCCAACTTCTAAATGACATGTCATCAGATTATGTGCAAATTGTAATGCGATAGCCTTGGCGAACCTAGTCAACCTCTAGAATATGTTGTCCAACCGACTTCCTCAAAAATTCTAAAAATGTCCACATTTCCGCGTAATGCATCCATCGTCTCTAGCTAATGGAAGACTATGAAACCTCCCATGATATCCTTCTTCAGGAATCTCCATTACACATGAAAGTAGAAAAATTTTCAAATTCAGATACCAAAGTTGTACCATGCAAAATAGTAATGTACATTGGGAAAGTCATTGGGTGTTTTAATTAGAAATGTGGCATAAAGGTAGTAAGAATGAAAAATAATCCCCTGGTAGACGTTATTACATGGATTGGATAAAGAGTCAACAATTAATAAGATGAGAGAGCATAATAACAGCCCATGTCCCCTAAATAAAAATATTGGTTCAAATAATTATTGATGGGGACGATCAAGGATGGTATAATCATCATTATTTGTCAATTCATGCTTAGTCATATATGTGGTTAGGATCTGTACCTTTTACACTTACCATGATGTATTAGAAAATTGAAGTGGCCCGCTTTCCTTGCCATATCTCTTAGTATAGAGGCGTTCCTCATCAAGTGGCTTCATGGATCATGTGGGCCCTTAGCATAATGAAAGGAATGAATACATCCACATAAAACCCAACTATATCAGCGAGTGGAGAAATTAGCATATTTTTGACATCCTTTTTGAAAATGTAACGTAAATGGTACTAAAAACTGACAGAAGTATAAAAGCTGTCGGAGTTTCAACAAATATTTTGACTAAGTTTCGAAAAATATTGTCGCATAGTTTCAAAAGAAAGTAGAGAAATTGATGGAGTATCAGAAAATAATGTGGCCGACTTTCAACAGAAAGCAGAGAAATTTTCAGAGTTTCAGCAAAGAATGTGATGGAGTTTCAGTGAAAAGCAGAGAAACTGGTGGAGTTTCGGAAAATAATATGGCGGTGTTTCAATAGAAAACAAAGAAATTGGTGGATTTTTGATAAATAATCTGGCGCAGTTTCAGTAGAAAATAGAATTTCAACAACTTCCAAACCAGATGGATTAGACATAAATATGAGATTTCCTTCACTACTACATGTTGTAGTGGGATGTTCAACGACTAGAGAGTACTATCTTCATTACTTGCATTTGAGGGGACCGATTCGATTGTTTTGTTGGTCCCCTGTATTTAAATCCCTGCATACAAGTCTTGTACACAAATCATCATATAGTCTAAAAAACCTAAAAATTAACCCAAAAAGAAAGCTAAAATTAAACAAATTTATTTATGTACAATTTTAATGGTAAAAACATTAGATATTAAAGAGTTGCGAGAACAGGAGAAAACTCTTATTCTTTTACCAATTGATAGTTCATATTAGAAGCAACATGGGAGGTGAATGCATCCTTTGAAAGTGGTTTATGATAGATTCGCAGTTGATGACCATTAGAAAATAATGGTGTTTGTTGTTCATCGATTGTGGTCAATCGATCAGTTCCATTATCAAACACTATGTCCACCTTGTATAGTGCCAACCATCTTGTGCACAATTTTCCTTTAAATTCCTTCTTGAATCGTGAGTCATACAATAAATCCCAATCTCCTTCCTGAAACACATTCTTTTTAATAAATCGATCATGCCACCTAGAATGAACGTTGTTGTTGAATCAATGAAGTCTGATGGACAACGGCTACACGTTTCTCATCCAATTCGTTTAACCGATTCAATCGATCTTTCTGGGCTTGTATGAAATCCAAATTTGCTTCCATTGCAGTTCTTAAGGTCTTAATTTCAAACTCAATAGGAAATATAGGATTGTTTTCCATATACCAGCTCATAAGGGGATTTTTTCATCAAGAAAAGAATCCTCAAAAAGCTGTCAAATCACAACAATTAGGAGAATAATTAGCTAGTTTTACTTTTGCAACAAGTTAAATCCAATATATTGTTGTAAGGAAAGTTGTTCTGCATTTAAAACACTCTGAAACAATATTTTCATTCAATAAAATCAAGCATCTTAGCAACAGATAAAACTAATCCAATGCCTTATAAATATCAATGAGCCATGCACATGAATAGGTTGACCTGTCATGCAACGACCCTAAGCTAGTGCCCAAAATACTTGGAACTACGTGCCCATATATTTCCTTTCCCATGTGTATCGGCAAGCCAAGACACCCAAATCCTTGTGTATGGCAAGTTGATACACCCGTATCTTCTTGTATCGATAGGTTGTTTTATCCAAATTTCATGTATCCTTTAACTATGTTCATTAGTCCATCACATATTATCTTATTTAGGAAAAAAAACCCATAAAAAAAGATAAATTTAAGCATTAATTTGAAAAAATAAAGATGAATTATACATGCTCATAATCATTCTTTTCCTTGGAGAAAATATCATTTTGGTTGTAATAATAAAGGAAAATAAGGAAAAAGTTCCACAGAAAAAGAAAGCAAAAAGGGTCATTTTTAGCACCTAACATTAGGGATATGTAATATTTATGATTTATATTGTTTACATTCCATTTTTTGTCAATGTTTCAAATTGTTGGGTGAATTTCTATTACCACCATCAAATAATTTACCACGCACATCTTGAGAGGTATTCTTGATTATTAAAGAAATTAGAATGGAGTATCAAGCTATTGATGCATGTCCTAATGATCATATTATATATTATGGACAATATGCATCAAAAAACAAATTCCCACAATGTGAAATTAGTAGATATTGAACTGATCAAGTAACAAAAAATTTGCCTCGCAAAGTTCTTCGTTATATTCCCATAATTCCATGTTTCCAATGACTATTCAGGTGCCAAAGTATAACACAGTTTATGGATTACCATACAAAGAACAAAAGTGAAGATGGTGTTCTTCAAATGCCTGTATATGGTTCTGCATTGAATCACATCGAAGAAAAATGGTCAATTTTTAAAGATGCACCTCATAATGTTAAACTTTCATTAGCAGCTGATGATTTCAATCCATTTGGATAGCTTCATTCTACTTACTCAGTGTGTCCTGTTTTCGTAAAAAACAATAACCTTCCTCCTTGGATGTCGATAAGGCAAAGAGCACAAAATATTGGAAATGATTATTATAGGTATTTTTTTTAAAGTAATTATATTAATTTATTTCTTTGTTTCATTGTTGCATGAGAACACCTTTTATATATTGGGACACATAACTAAATGCAATTGTATGTTGAATAAATTAGGTAAGTAAAAATTTAAATATATGAATGTATTATGGGTTATTGAAGTTAAATATCAATGAGTTATTGAAGTTATGGGTTGGCATCACTATGTATGAAATCTCTAGACAAATAGGTAGAAACAATTTCAGTTCCATGGAATACTTGCATGGAAAATTCATGACGCTCTCGAGTTAACACATTTTTGTGGTATGTAACTTTCTGTTTCACTTATCTCTCCCAGATAGCTTTGACAACAACATAAAACAAGTTATACATGATCTTGGTAAATACATGAGGTATGTAACAATTTATATGCATGAAAATTTTTGTTCACTTTGTTGCATAGCTTATTGACATATTGTGTTTTACATCTTGAAACTTTATTATATATGGGTCAATCTTGTTCATCACTGCTATTTTCTTGCATCATTTGTAGGTGGATTTCATATAAAGAAAACCCTAAAGAATATATTAGGTATTGGAAGAGAAAAATCCCTCATCTAATGTGTGAAATACAAAAGTATTTACCTCCATCATTTTTTAATGCACAAGAACCTATATCATACACCAAGTTGAGGAGATTGAATTGTGTGGACCTGTACACACAAGGTCATTGTGGATGGTGGAAAGGAATTTGAAGTCATTGAAGGATTTTGTTAAACAAAGAGCACGTTTTGAGGGTTCTATGGTGCAGGTCTATATGGTATATCAATCCATGGTGTACATTAGTCAGTATCTTCCAAATTTACAAAAAAAATATCAATTTTCCTTGCATTTGGCATGCCAACTCCATCAACAAATTTGAAGGGGAGGTCATGTTGGGGAAAGGTAGAATGAGGAAATTGAAAGGTAATTAGATGGTGTAGATTTAATTTATTGTACAATTATTTTTTCAATTTCATATAGTTGGTTGTGAGTGGGATGGTCTGCATTTATACATTGCAAACAACATTTATTGGATGGAGGAATTGATATAATGATGTATAAAATTCCGTGGTACCTTATCATGGGAAGGGGTGAGTAAATAGATTAAAACAATGCATCATCATTGAGAATAATATAACGATGAACTTACACAAAGGGAAATTGATTCAGCCTGTGGTTTAAAGGATAAAAAGGTAGGTATATTTACCCTGCCCATTGTTTTTGTTGTTTCCCATTATATCAATGTATTTCTTTTGTTTATTCCTTATTATATATTTATTTACTGAGTCAGGTATGATGCAATTGATACACCATAAGGCTATGTGGTGCAATGGTTGTGAATTTCACATCAAAAAGTTGGATGACAAGAAGAAAACATTCAATTGTGGGATAACTCTAGTTTTTCAAGTCATTAATATTTCCTCTAGAAGTGACAAGCATCCATAAGTATTTTAAAATAGCTACTATGGTTATTTGGAATATATAATTGAGTGTGAATTTAATTCCTTTAAAATAGTTTTGTTTGTGGTCAAATGGCACAGGCTACGAATGAATGAACATGATCTCGAAAGAACTGTTATTGAGCATGCCAATGGATTTACCATGGTTAATACAAGGGCACTTGAACCAAGTACAAAATATTATGTTCTTCCAATTCAATGTGAGTAGGACTTTTACTCATAGGTTCTAGGTAAATCAAGTTGGTCATACATTGTTATATATGATCCAAGAGGAAGATCGGTCAAGTATAATGCAAAGGAAGAAGACAATGTTCAAGAAAAAGGTGATGCATATCATGAGCAGTTGGATGCCCCAGATGTGTTAGATGAATAATTCTATCAAGACGTTGATCATCCAAATGACATAGTAGACAATGTAGTACTCAGTGATGATATTGATGATGAATATATAACCGAAAATGACGTTGATGATGATGTTGATATGAGCGATCCTTTCAACTATAGTAATTCTGAACCTGATCATGATGATACAAATGTTAATTCATATTAAGAAGATGAATAATATTATGATTTTATTGTAGAAATTGATCGCAAGAGATAGATCAATTACAATCACAAGATTGCTAATCGAACATGCAAAATTCATACAAAAGGAGACTGAAATTGGAGCATAACTTAATCATGTATTGAATAAGTGTACATAATCCAACCATATGAAGTAATAGGCTACTAAAATATATAATTACATGAGAGATTAGAAATCACTAGGTTTTTATTTGAATTGGTAAAAAAGCAGGCTTACTAAATCAAGTCAAATGCCCCATAGGTGCAAAAAGGACTTTCCAAATCTATGAAGATGCTCATGAATTGGCTAAAGCAAGTGGGAAAACTAATAGGTGATGCAAATAAAAATCATTCATGCTTTTATTTGGAGAAAATGAAGGAGGATGATTTAGTCAAAAAACGAGGCAAGTTCCCCTAGACTAGCTTTTCCTTTATGCCTTAAAACTGTTGTAAAGCAAGGCAACTTTTAGAAAAAGTAGATATGCGCTTTAAGGAACTAGAAATAAAGCAGACATGCTAGATATGTTTCCAGGATGATTCCAAAGTGCTCCATGACCCATTTTAGCAAGCATTGACTTCTAGGAACATGTGGAAGTCAACTAGCATAGAGAGGGAATCTAGGAATCTAGGAATAAGACAAAAATGATTTAATTAATGTCAAATATAGGTAACTATTGGTTGATTATTCTAACACTCTCCCTTAAGACTGAATTTATGAGTAAATATCAGAAAATTATAGGTCCTAGCAACAAGGCTTAGTCACCCTTTTACATACTGCATGTCCATAAAACCAAGGAAAGAGGAAAAAACCCAATGGGAAAATCCTCCCTTAAACATGGATAGGACACAAATTTTGGAAATCTTGTTATCAATCATTCTTCACCACATGATCAGCAATCCCCAGAAATGATTTGAGATTAATGAAGGTATTCTCACATAATACTTTGGTGAAGATATCTGCTACTTGTTATGAAGATATGTAGTAGAGTAGAGCAACGGTACCATCATAGACAAGGTCCATGATATAGTACATATGGATCTCAATGTGCTTGGTTCTTTTCCTTTGAAATGGATCAATGGAGATTTGAATGGTGTTTTGATTGTCACAATAGATGACTATTGAAAAATCTTATTTGAAACCACATTCTCTAAGTATCCCCTGCAACCACAAACATTGCGTAGCTGCATTTACAACTCCTCTATACTTTTCCTCTGTAGATGAGGGTGATATGGCACTTTGTTTCTTACTTGACCAGATTATTGGTCCTTTTGCAAGCATGAACACATATACTAAGGTAGACTTTTTATCTATGTTTTCACATGCCCAATCATTGTCAGTAAATCCAACTAGCTCTAAGTCAGTTTTTGCTTTGTAGAAAATCCCATGAGTCCTTGTTCCCTGAACAAAGATTAGGATCCTCTTGGCTGCTTTCCAATGGATCTCATGAGGCTGATACATGTATCTCAAATCCACACTAACTACATAATATAATTCATATCGAGTATGTGTAAGATAAAGCAAACACCCAATCAACTCCCTTTACAGTGTATTATTTACCATCAGAGAAGAACCTGCTTCCTCAAGCTTAACTCTTGAAAGGAAAGGATTCTTGCTTGGCTTGAAATATTTCATGCTGAACTTGTTGAGAAAATATGAAGCATAAATTGATCAATGAACCCTAATTCCATGTTGGGATTGAGCAATTTCAAGACCCAAGAATTGTCTCAACAATCCCAAATTTGTCATAGAAAAGGCATGGTTCATTGCATCCTTTAAGGAGGCAATCTCTTTCGTTGAACTTCCTATAATCAGTATTTCATACACATAGAGAACAATAATCATTAAGGAACCATGAATCAGCTTCAAATAGATATTTGGATTAGACTTGCATCAAACAAAACGCAATGACAATAGAAATCCATCAATCTTGGCATACCAAGCCCTGGGGCTCGCTTGAGCCCATACAATGATTTCTTTAACCTACAAAATAAAGATGTATTCGATACAAAACCTAATGGTTGCTACATATAAATCTCTTTATTCAGATCTCCATTTAGAAAGGCACACTTCACGTCCATGTGATGTACCTCCCATTGCCTTGAATTTGCAATGGCTAGAGCTAGCCTTATGGAGTCCATCTTTGTCATTGGTGCAAAGGTTTCATTGTAGTCAATACCATGTACCTGAGAGTATCCCTTGGCTACAAATATTTCATTATATTTCAAAGGTGATCCATCAGCAGAAAACTTATTTTTAAAGACCCACTTACACTTCACTAGCTTTCTTTTTGGGGGGAGATTAACCAGTTCCCATGTGTTGTTCTTCTGGAGTGAGCTGAATTCTTCTTTCATGGTTGTTTTCCATCTTGGATCATGTGCTGCATCTTCACATGTTTGAGGATCATAATCCACCATAAAATAACACTTCTCAGCAAAGAGTGTATATTTCACACAAACGACACTCTCAAATTGAGATCTAGTCCTCTCAGTGTCACTAGGATTTACAACTAGTTCCCTAGCTGCATGACTGGTCCTTGCTGCCCACTTTGGTCTTGTAGGCTTGTCAGGATCTCAAATTAATTCATCATTATCAGACATATTAGAATCAGTAAACTCATTAGTGTCTTAACTTACAATCAATGGCTGTGGTGGTGAAGAGGACTCTCCAACTTCAACTGCTGCTAAAGGCTCTTCTTCGAATTGAACACTTCTTTCAATGAAATATTTGTTAGTGCTCATGTTGATCAGATTGTATCCTTTTGAATCTTAAGAATACCCAACAAATTGGCACTCTTGTCTTTGGGGTTACAAATCCTTCCTCTTTTCAGTTGGAATTCTAGCCCAAGCCTTTGAGCCAAAAATCCTGAAATGGGTCACATTTGGCTTGTGCCCACTCCAAGCATCGAAATGAGTCATACCATCTAGATACTTATGTGGAAACCTATTCTGGATATATAATTCACAATTTATATCCTTGGCCCAAAAATTTGGTGGAAAATGTTTATCCTCCATCATGCAAGTTTCCATCTCCTTCAGTGATCTGCTCTTCCTCTCAGCTCCACCACTTTGCTCTGGTGTGTAAGGAATAGAATGCTGCATCTGGATACTTGCATATTTGCAATGCTATATGAAATCATACTTGACATAGTCACCACCATTTTTAGATCTGAGGATCTTGAGTTTCCTCCCAGACTGGTTCTCAACCAAGGCTCTATAGACTTTGAAAAGGTCAAAAAATTTAGACTTATGCTTTAGGAAGTAAACCCAACAATACCTGGAAAAGTCATCTATGAAAGTGAGTGCATATTTGGCTTGAATCATGGATATATGAGGGAATGGACCTGCAATGTCACTGTGGATCAACTCAAGGGGTGCAGAGGTTCTCTCATGACTAGCTCTCTCATACTTGTGCTCTGGGTGTTTTCCTAGGATACAATCTTAACAGAATCCTTTAGAAAACTTGATCTTTGGTAACCCTATGACCATATCTTTGTCACTCAAATCAGAAAGATACTTGTAGTTAATATGGCCAAATATTTCATGCCAAATCTTGCTTGCTTCATTAGCATGAGTAAGAAGAGCAGAGGGGTTTGAGTAGGGTAGGAAATGTGAAAACCTATATACGTTTAGAGTGTGATCAACAACACCTTTTTCTATGACTTTGCCATTCGAAATATCATATATTTCAACTTCATTAGGGGAGAATATGAATTTATTTGGAGACCCAGTGTGAATCATCTGATACACTGATTAGAGATTAGAGGAAAGACCTGAAACATACAACACATTATTAAACTTACCATGGTCAAGATCAATTCTACCCTTTCCCATACTGTCAGTCAGAGAGTTATCTCCCAAAACTATTGGTGGACCTTTTGACATGTCAAGAGAGGAAAAGATCTCCCTTGTCAAAACCATATGTTTGGAAGCTCCAGAATCAATGATGAATCTAGGTGAGCTTGAGGTGCCAGTAACCAAAGCATGTACTCTATCCTTGTCTTCTGAATTTGATCCTCCTTCCCTCTTCTTTGAGTAATCATGAAGGGAGATGTTGTTCTTCTCCAGGATTTGGGTCAACATGTCAATTTTCTTTTTCATACAAGAGCTCTCAAGATGATAGCCCTTACTGCAGTATGTGCACTTGCTCATTTCTCCTTCGTTCTTCTTCTTCTAGGGGTTCTTCTTGGAGCCTGAGGACTCCTCTTGAGACTTTGACTTTTATCTCTTTTTCTCAGGTGGATTTTTAGATTTTTTCTTACTTTTTGAATACACCATTGAATCTCCAGCAACCAAATATTGGTCTTTGGAAGGTTTGATGGTGCCCATCATCACCAATTTATCTTGCTCTTGGGTGAGGGATTCCATGAACTAAACAAGCTTAGGCATCTTCCAGGCTAGAGCTATTAATTTAGTAACATGGAAGGTCAAAACAAACACTGAATAGTCAGGACCAAGCTTTGAGATAATGTTCAAAACCAGTTTCTCCTCCTTCTTTTCAATCCCACATTGTTTGAAATGCAAAACAAGGGCCTTAAACTTGGTAAAATAGAGTTACAATGATTCGAACCTACTGGGGCTCAAGGAGATCAATTAATTCTTGATTTGATTTCCTCTCATCTCATCTTCCTTTCCAAAAATATCTTCAATATTCTCCCACACCTCATTAGGATATGTGAATGAATCAAGATGAAAGAGGAGGTCTCTTGAAATACCCAGACACAAAAGACCATAGTCCTCATCCCTCCTTTTGTGCCATTTGATTTTCTCTATAGCTGCATTGGAATCTTCCTCAGTAGCCATGGTAACCCTGTAGAGACCTTTATCTCTCAACAATATCTCCATCTCAGCTTCCATTCGAATAAATTGAATGGAGTCAAGATGATCCTTTGAGATTGGTCCATATCTTAGCTCATGTGCCCTTCGGTCAACAGAATGTGCTCCTAGTTAGTGATGTCGAACCTGCAATAACAATTTGGAAGGATATAAATCGATATACGAAGGCTCTAATACCATGTGGAAATTGAACCCAAGAGATAGATCAATTACACTCACAAAATTTCTAATTAAACATGCAAAATTCATACAAAAGGAGACTGAAATTGGAGCATAAATTAATATTGTATTAAATAAGTGTACATAATCCAACCATATGAAATAATAGGCTTATCAAATATATAATTACATGAGATATTTGAAAGAACTAGATTTCTATTCGAATTGGTCAAAAAGTAGGCTTACTAAATCAAGTCAAATCCTCCATAGGTGCAAAAAGGACTTTCCAAATCTATGAAGATGCTCACAAACTGGATAAAGAAAGTGGGAAAGCTAATAGGTGATGGAAAGAAAACTCATTTATGCTTTTATTTGTAGAAAAGGAAGGAGGATGATGTGGTCAAAAAACAAGGCAACTTCCCCTATACTAGCTTTTTGTTTATGCCTTAAATTTGCTGTAAAGCAAGGCAGCTTTCAGAAAAAGCAGATATGTGCTTTAAGGAACCAGGAATTAAGAAGACATGCTAGATATGTTTCCAGGATGATTTCAAAGTGCTCCATGACCAATTTGAGTAAGTATTGACTTCTAGGAACATACAGAAGTCAACTATCATAAAGAGGGAATCTAGGAATCTAGGAATAAGACAAAAATGATTTAATTAATGTCAAATATAGGTAACTATGGGTTGATTATTCTAATAGTTATTGATGATGAGTCATCATCATCAATGTTATACTAATCATCATCGTCAATGTTATCAGGGGGAGTGCAACCTAATGAGGGTCACTTTTGGCATGTTAGATGTAATATAAAACTGAAAAATCAAGCATCCCTTAACTTAATTATATTTTTTGAGGTACTTACACTAAATGTATTGCTTTGAGTAAAAAATATTAAATGTAGGAAATTTAATCACATTTCCAAATATATAAGTTTTATGTATTGAAATTTTTTATAACTATGTCAAGTTTCATTTTTTCTAACAGTCACTTTTTATTTTTTAGGAAAATGATAAGGTATATGTTTTGTGGGTGCAACCTTTGAGGGCCTAAATGATGGTTTCAGGATACAAAAATTTGTAGGCATGTAGAGAACATATAGCACTAGTTCAGCGTTATTTTTCGAAAATAAAATTTGTAATTTTTGTTTTTTTTTATAATTATCTAAGTGATCATTCATGGAAAATAGTACGTATTATGTGAGTGTAGCCTTTGAAGGTCTTAATGAAATAATCATGAAATGGGTTTTTTTATAGAATGCAGAGGTCAGTGTCTTCTAGTGCACCATATAATTTTTTTTAAACAATTAACAATTGACAAAGTTATGGAAAAAACACTAACAACTGGTTTTTTGAGTTATAGAGTTGGGACACAATAGAAATTGAAAAAAATAGGAAAATATAATATTTTTTTAATAAAAATTACATATTTAGAATCTGCATAAAAAATTCTATTTATGTTTAATATTTCATTAAAAATGATTATATGTAGCATACTAAAATGAGTGCGTAAACAACGACTTCTTCATAAACTGGAAGAAATGCCCAATTAACTATGGTTTTTCATATACCATAGCATATGTTTGGTATTATCGAAGCAAACTCCAAACCATACACATAGGACTATTGGTGACATGAAAGCAAGTGAATTGGCATGTTTAAATTCAAATTACATTTCCCTCCATTATAGAATTGGAAAATTCCTGCGCGTTATAGAACTACAAAACATGTGCATGTTATAGAACTACAAAACACATGCGTGTTATGTAGTTCTATAATGTTTGCGTGTTATGCAGAGAAAAAAATATAGCACTATATGCAAGACATAAAATGCATGTTTAATAGTTGACAGAGGGTGTGGAAGGTTCAAGGGCCTAGGAGGATGTTGGAAGTTCAGGTGGGGATGGTTAATAGTTGAGATGGGGTGTGCAAGGGTCAAGGTCCTAGGAGGATATTGGAATTTTAGGTGGGAATGGTTAATAGTTGAGAGGGGGTGGGAAAGGGTCAAGAGCCTAGGAGGATGTTGAAAGTTAAAGTGGGGATGGTTAATAGTTGAGAGGGGGTGGATAAGAACCAAGAGCCTAGGAGGATGTTGTAGGTTTGAGTGAGCATGATTAATAATTGAGAGGGAGTTGGAAAGGGTCAAGATCCTAGGAGGATGTTGTAAATTCAAGTAGAGCAAGATGAATGGAATGGGAACATGATGAGTTAAAAGGGTGAAGGGGAGTGGGGACTGAGAGCAATATTAGGAGGAGAAGAGATTTTGAAGACATATAGGGTTAGAAACAGTACGCGAGACTTGAGTGACGAAGGGGGATAAAGTGGAGGGGAGGAAGTAGGTGATGGTTTGATGAGAGAGAGGTTTGGTGAATGGAAAGGTGGATATGGATTATTAGATTAGAAATAAGGTGTGTTGGAGGAGAGAGCTAAAGGAGGGGGAAATTGAAGAGAGGGTAATGATATGCAATAAAAAAAAGAATAGGTTCATAATGAGGTAGGAGGTTGAGGGGAAGGGATAAGTTGAAAACATAGAGTAATGGTTTATAATAGAGAGAGAGAGAGAATAAGATAGAGAGGGAAGAGGGTGAGTGAGGAAGGGATGTATATAGAGTGAAGGAGGGATAGAAGGTGGATGTGTGTGAGAGGGGGGGAATAGACACAATGAGAGAAAGGGGGCAGGGACACACATGTAGAGAGAGAGAGAGAGAGAGAGAGAGAGAGAGAGAGAGAGAGAGAGATGGTGTCAAAGACAGAGGGTGGAGGGTTAAGCGATGGAGAGAGAGGGAGGCTGTGAGAGAGAAACATGGAGAGGGAGGGTGAAAAGAGATAGGGAGGTAGGGATACAAGTTGTGACAAAGAGATGATAGAGTAGAGGGATAATGGCATGGAGGGCTGGTAATTAAGGGAGAAGGGAGGGAGAGATTGATAGAGGGAGGAATAGTGAGAGAAGTAGATAGAAAGTGGAGAGAGAGGGATAGATAGAGGGAGTTTGTGAGAGAGGGGGCCACAGACACACACACACACATAGAGAGAGAGAGAGAGAGAGAGAGAGAGAGAGAGATATTAGTTGGGAGAGAGAGGGATGGGTGAGCGACAAATGGAGAGGGGGAGGGGTGATAAATAGAGACAAAGAGTGATGGAAGGAAGGATAGTGAGGGAGGTATAGAGAAGGTGGAGAGAGGTTATGAGATATGGGAAGTAAGGGAGGGACACACACACACACATAGAGATAGAGAGAGAGGGAGGAGCGACACACACACACACACACACACACACACACACACAAACACACACATTGTGTGGGATAGAGGGAGGTAGGGGTGACGACAAAGAGGGGGGAGGTGTTTGAATGATAGAGAAAGTGATATGGAGGGAGGGATAGTGAGGGAAGTATATAAAAGGTGGAGAGAGGCTATGAGAGAGGGGGGTGAGGGAGTGACATAGACACATATATAGAGATAAAGATAAAGGGGAGGGACACACACACACACTCATCATAGAGAGAGAGAGAGAGAGAGAGAGAGAGAGAGAGAGAGAGATTGTGTGGTAGAGAGAGGGGGAGGGGTGAGAGATAGAGAGAGGGGGGGAGGGGTGAGTGATAAAGAGATAGTTATGGGGTAAGGGATAATGAGGGAGGTATAGATAAGGTGGAGAGAGGTTATGAGAGATGGGGAGTGAGGTAGGGACACACAGACATAGAGATAGACAGAAAGAGAGAGGAGGTAGGGACACACACACATATACATAGAGAGAGATATTGTGTGGGAGAGAGAGGGGTAGGGGTGAGAAATAACCAAAGAGGGGGGATAAATAGAGAGATAGTGATGTAGGGAGGGATAGTTAGGGAGGTACAAAGAAGGTGGAGATAGGTTCTGAGAGATGGGGAGTGAGGGACACACACACACATAGAGAGAGAGAGAGGGAGGGAGGGAGATTGTGAGAGAGAGCGGGGGAAAGGAACACACACCCACACATAGAGATATAGAGAGATGGAAATAAAAAGGAAGGGAGGGCCGATGATTAAAGAATAGAGGGATAGTGAGTAAGGAACATGCATATCCATAGATTCCAAAAAAATCTTAGAGATCGAGTCTTGGATTTCCTTCCTTTACCATGTTGAGGCATTAGTACCCATATCTAATGCTCAAAACCTCTTAAAGGCATATGCATATTTTCTTGGATACCAAGCATACCTTGAGTATGTTATGTGTGGTGCTTCAAGGTATTGTTCATTAACATGGGTCCCTCAAATATTCCATTATGGCATAAGGAACAAACATATTCCCTTAATAATGTCTCGGAGGTCCCATACCTGCTGCTCAAAACCACCTAATTCCACCAACATCCATATTCATAGTCCAACTATTTCTATGATATGTTATGTGTGATTTTTTAAGGCATCCTTCCTATCCCTATATGCCTAGAATCTTCATTTAGGGACTAAGGCCATAGTTTCATCCCTTGACCATCTCCATGGCGTTGATATGCTTACCTAGTGCTCAAAAAATGATGATGACACACATATCCCATTAATATTCAAAGGATTCACTTTCAATGTCATGTGTGGTGGTTTAAGGCATTAATTTTTCCCCTATATTGTTAACAACTTCCTTTAATGCCTAAGGTCCAAGTGTTTCCCCCCACCGATGTCAAGGGGCCTAATATATGTACTTAGTGTTAAAAGTTTTATAATGGCACTGGTATCCCCATTTCAAGGTAAATGATACCATGCAAGGTTCTGTTGAAGTTGTTCAACACATAATTCTTGGCTCTAGATGCATAGAAGCATATTCTAGGGGCTAAGGCATATGTTTCCTCCACTTATTATGTCTAAGTTCCTAAGACACGTACATAGTACTTTGAAACCCCTAATGGTTCCCATATCCCCATTCAAATAAAAACTATCAACTTGAGAGGTCATCTATGGTGATTCAAGGATTCATTCATGGGCCTTGAGCCCTAAAAGTTGGTTTACAACCTAAAATTAAAGCTTTATGTACCAACCATGATTAAGACCTTATCCTCCATATCTAATTATAAAAGAATCCTAATCATGGCCATATCCCAACTTAAAGGTTGAGAATACCCTTAAGAGATCATGTGTGTTTGTTTGAGGTGTTTTTGTCGGTCCTATATGTCTATAGGGTTCCCTTAGGGCCTAAGGACTAGGTTTCCTCCCTTAACCATGTCTATGATTATGTTCCTATTGCTAAGAGAATTATAATGTATTGCATATTCTCTCTTAGATACAAAATATCACATACGGAGGTCCTATATGTAGGTTTGATGCCTTTTTCATGGACCTCAAGTCTTAAAAACTATATTTATGGATTAAGTATTGAGTTTCCTCCCCCAAGCATGGTGAAGGGACTATGATCCATAGTTAGTTCTTAAAGCCTCCTAATGGTGTCCATATTACAACACAAAGAAAATTTATGCTCATAGGAGGTTAGGCATGTTTTTTTGAGATGTTGTTCTTGATGATACTAAAATATTACTATAGGTCCTAATTCTTGATGATGTAAACTATTGTTTTTATTCATTTACCTAGCCATGCACAATTTTTTTTTTTTTTTTTTTCTGTTCTCCATAATGCGTGCACGTTTTTCTTCTCCAAAACCCATGTGCATTTTGCTTCTCCATAAAACATGTGTGTTTTGTAACTATAAAATGTGTGCACGTTTTGTAACTATAAAATGTGTGCAAATTTTTCTTAGACTAACCTACATGTCATGTGACATGTTAGGATTGAGCTTAACCAAACCAAGCATTACATAATGTGAGCGCGTTGTATTTTTATGTATCATGAGCATGTTTCCTAAAAGTAGGATTGCACCTAAAAGGTCCCTCATCTTCTTGCACACACCCATCATCATCATCATCACCAACAACAACAACAACAACAACAACACCATCATCATCTTTAATCTCCTCATCCTCCTCCTCCTTCTCCTCCTCATCATCATCATGTTCATCCTCATTAGAATATTAATCGTAATCATCATCATATTCATCTTTATGGTCATCAATGGTATCATCACAATAATCATCAACAATTGTATAATCATAATCATCATCATCAATGGTATTGTCATAATAATCATCATTAATGGTATCATCATAATCATCATAATCTTCATCCCCATCCCCATCCTCATCATCATCATCATCATCATCGTGTTATTGAAAATAAGACAAGCACGTTATTGAAATACATTGTCCATTTAATTAATCCCTTGATCCAAATTTAGCACATCTTCATATATGCTATAAGAATCACAGTATATATAGGATTTATCTCCACTATTTTCACTACACATGTCATCCCCTTTGTGAACCTGCCACTACCTAATTAAACCAATGTATTAATTTCCTAGAATTGATTAATCACATCTAATATATTTTATATAGTATGTACATAGTTTAAATCTCATATTGTCTTTGCTTCTCCCTACTAGATTTGAACCATTGGTGTGGGATATCATTGGTCTCCACAAAAAAATTTATATATAAAATGAGGGATTCTAGGTACATTATATATATGTGTGTTTGTGTGTGTATGTATGTGTGTGTACACATATTACTATATTTATAATTTCAATTCCAATTTTAATTTTACAAAACTAGAGCGCACACAATCCCACGCGGCAATATTCTCCCAATGAAACTATTTCTCATTTAATCAGTATCTGAGCCTACACAATATCTCATCTCGCATGGCTCCCATCACTATGAGGAGGAGGAGGAGGAATAATTGACCTCTGAATGCGAAATATAGTCTTTAAGCATCCTATATTTAAAGCATTCTCCCTAGGTAAATTGATGGAAGTCAAGAAGCTACCTTGACCACTAGTATGAGGATTCAACATTGATCTAATGGATCCTCTATGTGGGGGTTTCAGTGTCGTGTAGGATTTTTATCCGTCGACCTCTGTTACTTTTGAATCTAAAATAGGTACACGTCTGATGCCCTAGCTTTTATGCTTGTCTATTTCTATTTGATAGTGAATTTTGTTGAATGGTCATTTCAGAAGGAACATGGTGAGTAAGTAACTTTCCTTGGCTATGGGGAAAGTGTCAAGGGGTATATTGTTCTATGCAAGTCACTCCAGGGTTTTTTTTTCATGGCTTCCACAGGTTAGTAGCTCTTCCAATGAACACAACCTCCCCTCCTCCACCATCGAGCTTTATTCTTGGACTTATAGTATTCCCTCCCTCTTCCACTAAGGAACCATGATTGAGATTAGGGATTTGGGTTTTAACTTTTCCCCTGACACTAACACTAACAATGAGTTGTTGTAGTGAAGAAGAAAAGAACCCTCCCTACTAAACCTCATAAATCGATGATGAAAATACAAACAACCTGCAAATACTCTTTCTAGATATTGACATCGACAATTTATTCATTTGGGTGAAACCCCTTGATTGGTTGTTCCATAGCCATAACCACACCAACACCCATGACTATTATGGAAACGATTTCCTAATCCCAAACAAATTTCAATCGAATGAATACATATTTAAAAACCATTAATCAAAATCCAACCTCAAATATTCTTGGGGTTTGGACATAAATAAACCTCATCAATGACAAAATTCATGAAAATATGTGAATTTATTATTTTCCATCAAACTGGAGAAATATCCTCCAAAAACATAAAAAACAAGGATGGAATATGTACCTTGCAGGTATCAGAAGGATCAAACAATTGAATTGGGTAGAGTTGGATTTATAGGTTACCGAACCCCATTTCCTCAATAGTTTTTCAATTCTTTCTGGGTAGCATGCCCTAATCCGATGGCATACTTCAATCTGCTCTTTAGAAATCATGTTGGTCAAAGGGTTCTTCATGCAGAGGAGAGATGTTTTTAGGGCAGTGAATCTTCCCTATAGAATTAAAGAAGGACGAGGTGAAATGTGCTAAGTCCTGAAACAGATTGCGATCCAAAGGTATTCGAATAACCTTCCATAGAGTTGTGTTTCCTCTTGGATTACTGATATTTGGTGGATAATAGAAAATATTCCCTGATCTGATGGCATACTTAAATATTCTCTTAATTTAAATGATTTCCTTCACAGGTGGACGTATTTTCTTGAGCCATGATTGAAAACCTCTCCAAACAACTAAATAATATTATTGCAAGTGGATCGTCCTCCTCTTTGACTACAGATTTTCTACAAGTTGTTTTTCAAAGATTCAATAGGTGATTCTTCAAGATTGTTTTATGACTAATATTTGAAGGTAGGGAACTCCACAAATTTCCATTGTTTTAGGATTCCATTAAATCTTGTACACTGCTGCTATAGGAAATTACTTAAATCTACCCCTTTAGAAGGTGTTTCGAGTTATTTTTGACACAATACTTTTTCTCTTATGTGGCTTGAAACAAAGAAAAAACTCATACCATGAATGCATCCAACCCAAAAATATAAATACTTTATATGTTCATGATAAAATTGATATAAGACATCCCTAGAAAATTACTATGCATGTGCCGACTCTAGTATGTTTTCTTCTAGCATAGTTCGGCTTCATAAAATGACGATTTTGTACGTAGATCTCAAATCAGCCCCAATTAAATGTAATTCTAAGGTGTCTCTCTGTGATTCTTTCGTTTTGTTTCGGTCCAAGAATTGATCTGAGGATGCTTTTAAACGCCTAAAATGGCCTCATATTTATCAACAACTAAGTCACCGGACACGTCCAAATAGGACAAAGTGTCATGTGTCATCGTGTCAGACACAAACATGTCCTGAAACAGTGTTATACACTTGTTCTGTATGTGTCATGTTTTAGGACATGTCTAAAACACATGTCCAACACTGTGTTAGGATGTGTCGCAAAATTAGGACATCGTGTCCTAATTTTTTTTTTATTGTCACTCATTCAAATGTTTCAGTGAGTATTGAGCTCTAAGAGGGGTTCTTTTTGTAGGTGAATATCATTAGAAGGTTTTCCATATTGATCTACCCCATTTTGTATTTTCTAGTGGTGTTTCAACATCTATGTAATACATTCTTATTTTGAGGACTTTATGAGAAATATGATCCCGACATCTATGTAATATAAAATTTTGATTTTGATAACTTAATGAGAAATTTTTTGAGTCTATGAGACCCGATTGCACCAATGGAATTATAGCCCCCCTGTTTGTCATCCTTCTCTTTATCTATATGTAATTTCTGATGTATTTTATTCCTCTATATACATGTACATATTACATTGTTTGGATCTTAGTTGTGATGTATTTTTAGTATTCTTATATGTACATTTACATGTTACATTGTTTGGATCTTAGACTTTGAAATCAAGTTAGACAACATCACAAGAGGATTCATTTCACATAGGGGAGGTTACCCTTTATTTATATTCCTACCCATGACATTCAATCTAAGTGGCATCATCATTGTAAATGACATAATATAAAATATGAAGGGTGTTTAGTAATGGGAACATATAACAATATGGTGTGTCCCCCATCCATGTAATCTAATTAAATAGAAATAGTCCTATTTTTATTGGCTTACTTATGCCTCTTCTAGGAATCCAATAGTGGGGGCGAAGGAAGCCAGTCACAAACCTTTTTCCCTTGTTTCAATAGTGTATTGAGACCTATACCTTTCCACTATTGGGGGTTTCAGTTAGGTATTTCATTGACATATGTAATTACCTTTGTTTCATCACTTACAAAATTCCTTAGAAACTAATGTCATACTTACTGTAACAACCTGATAATGACCCCAAATTTGACTTTCAAAACCTCTTACTATAATAGACTTATTACCTCTATTTCAACACCTCTGTTTCAGGCCTCAACACTTATGTTATAGAACCTCTCTTATAGTAGCTATGTTACAACACCTCTATTACATTGGCTCTATTACAGTGCTTCTATTTCAGCAGCTCTGTTACGACACCTCTATTACAACATCTGTTTCAACAACTCTGTTACAGCACCTTTGTTACAACATATGTTTCAGCAGCTCTGTTACAAGATCTATTACATCAGTAGAAAAATAGGAGCAATAGTCATATAACAACAAGAAAATACAAGGTATAACTCATCCTTATAGCATCAAGATACTTCACCATAATTATGTTTCCAAATGGTGAGGGGAAACCTCCTTTTATACTTGGGGTTGGATTCCCTAAAATCCCCCTTAGGACCTCTCTAAGCATCCCACTAGGACCTCCCTAAGAAGCCCTCTAGGATATACCATAATTGTTTTTTGAAGGTTGCAAAGCTCCATTTACTACTTCTAATAAGATGAAGGATTCCTAGACTTGTTGTTAGCTGCTCAAAATGCTTTGTATCACTTGATTTTAATCTGATCTCAAGTTGTTATGAAGAGTTTTATTCACTCTGAGTTAGCTCATGTTATAAAGTGTTTTGTGGCAAGGTGATCGTGGCCAGATGCCACAAGCAAGTAGATCTAATGAGGTAAACATCAATGTAATAGTATCCACAATTAATGATTATATTACAGTTGTTAACATTTGACTTTTTTTATGCTTATTATATCGTGGGAGGGGGGTACCCAGAACACACCTTTTAGATTCTGGTCAGGTAAACATGACTGCCATTTTTTTCTAAATAGAGACATATAGTATTTTATATTAACAAAGGCCCAAATGCTGAAGCATTGGGAGATTACATAAAGTATTTCAAGTCTGAAAAATGATTACAACATCAACCACTACTAGGCTTGTCTGCTCCATATTTTCTGTAATACCAATAAATAAGAAGAAATTATATGTTCCTACTAAATATATTCTGAAATATATAGACAATTTGTCCCAACAGTAAACAAAAAAACATATAAAACATGATTATTTTCCTAGGGAGGTCCCAGATCCAGTCCCATCGACAAAGTTATGTTTGGCTTGAATTTCTTTATGAACTCGGGTTTCAAAGGCCATTGTTCCAACCTTAATCTTGACATGGGTCAGCCTATCCAAGAGCACTTGTATGGCTTAATATTTCTCCCGGTGGTGAGTTTCCTTAAGTATTGCTTACCCACTTTGAACTACTCTAACTTCGTGAATGTCTTCCACTACCTTCTCTAGATGCTCCCTCATCCTTCCTATGAACTAATGCAGGTGGTGCTTCTGACTTTCCATTTCTTCTTTGGCCCTTCGTAGTCAAAATCCCATGGCATCCAAGTCATGTTGTGGACAACAGTGTTCACTTTCGTCACTGGTATGCATGTCCTTAGGACACCTGATGAAGATATGAGTCTCTTGAGATTGTACAATGCATAGAAACCAGATAGTGATGCTGATGGAAAACAATGAGCCAATTCCCGATATCCTTCCCAAATAAAATATGGATGCGTGAACTACAATGGTGACCTATCTCCTCAATCCAGTCATAGGATTCCACAATAAGGGTAATATTTGGGGCATCGATTAAATATCTAGAATCCCTTATTGCGCTCACCCAAGACACAATTGACATCATCACACATGAACTAGATTTTTCCTTCTAGACAGAGGTCATTGTCATAGAATATCTTTATTCTAGGACATCAATTCTGAACGTGGGATCCTTCTCCATTTTCATTTCAAATCGCAATACATCACCTCCGCATGCATGCTTCTTATCCCTTGCTCGCTCCTTCCTTAAGCTCGCCCGTCTTGCCACCTCTCTGCTTAGGAACACCATGTGCCAGACAAGCCACCATGCAACAGTGAGGGCCCTCTCATTAGGGGAGTGGGTCCCGATCATATTCATGGTCATTGAGAAGTAGAGTTCTAGGTTTCAAGGTTACCTCTCTGTTAGCGGCTTGGTCTGCTTCCATATTGTTTTTGCACAACACATGAAAGTAGTTGAGCTTATGAATTTTATAGCTATGTTATGGATTCTGTGAACAATTTTTTTTAGGTTGATGTCCATCAGGTTGGAACTCCTTACCATAAAACCAATGAGACTTTTTGAATCCATGATTACCCTAGCATGTGATATTCCTTTTCTCCTGAGTTTTTGTATCCCTTAGGGGAGCGCCAGATCTTGACTGTCACAGTAACACTAAAGTTTTTCTTTATTAATCACATTTATTAAACATGGTTCAATTTTTACTTTTCAATATGAATATGTCTTGCTTTTTGAATTGTGGCAGGAATACCATGGGAAGTCACCAATGGTGTCACATAAGGTAAATTTTAACGCAATAGAAAATAATAGCATCAATTTAGTAGTAACCACAATTCATGATTATATTATAGATGTTAAAATTTGACCTTTTTATTCTTATGAGCTCAATATTTCAAGGTGATATCATGCTTATTGTATTATTGTAGGGGCTTACTTAGAACACACATGAAGCTTCTGGTTAGGTAAATGTGAATGTCATATTAACACTAAAGTTTTTCTTCACTAATCACGTTTATTAGACATGGTTCAATTTTTACATTTCAATATTAACATGTCCTGTTGTATTGTGGAAGGATGACCATGGGAAATCACCAACGGTGTCACATCAGGTAAATGATAGCGTAATAGTACCTAAATGTGATTAAAGTATTTAATTTTTTTATTATATTATGTTATTTTTTGACGTGAATTTTTGTAATAATAAAAATAAATTAACTACTTTTATTGATTGATGTTTGTAGAGCACACCACATCAGGATGATGTGGTGGTCGCTGAGGAAAATATCTTTTACTTGACTGACCCAATGGAAAATGTGAAGAAGGCTTCGAAAAATTCCAATCAAGAACTTCTTATATTGATTATAATCAGACCCAAGACTGAAGAAATCAAAGCAAGAATTGATGAATTGAAGCAAAAAATAGAACAATATGGGGTAAGTGGCATCTTTGAAATATTTTACGAACTATGACATATATTCATTTACATCGAGTATAGGATGTAGAGTTCGGTATTGGTAGTAGTGATGGTTCAACACATCGTCAATCTATCATACCAATGAGTCTATTTGAATCTCCTAACTATCAATTCCCTTTAGATTCTACAACCACACTGGATGCTGGAAATTAGCAGGGCCCTTCACCCACTGTTACTTTACAAAATGTTAGAGAGGACAATAGCATCGAATGTGAAAGTTGATATCCTAGAGAAAAACATGTGGTTAGCATGGTATCATTTCCCATTACCTTCTTGGTGGACCATGACTGTGCTCTAATAAATATAACAAATATTACAGGTATTATTTAATTAATTCAGTGTTTTTTTCATGTAAATCAAAGCCACATACCTCAAATTGATTTTAATTAATAATCATATTTTTTTGCAGGAAATAATGTTTTTTATAAGAACCTGCATGAGAAGGAGTTGGAGATTTTTGGAACAACATTTGTGCACAGTGGAATTCCCAAAATGAAAAATTGAAAGATGATCTGATGAACCACATGGTCATCTTGTTTGGTGATACCTTCAACAAAAAAGGTGTCACCGCAGAAGCTAGCTCAACATTTGAAATATGTCAGGGAAGGTTATAGGAACAATTTGAAAATTAACCCTAAGCTTGAGCATCCTCTAATGGTTCTAGAGAAGGAGTGGAAGGCACTCATGGATGATGCAAATGAGAAGGGATTGAGAAAACAAGGAAAGTCTTGGCCACTCAGTTCAAGAAGGTATGACACATATCATATTTTCAATGAAAAATGTTTATTTATTTTTTACTTTTAAATATATTTAAGTTGCGATATCTAAAATATTTGAAACCTTTCACAGGCTCCTTGACACCTATAAAGAGACAAAGGAAAGAGTAGAAAACATTGGCAACAAAAATTAGGCCAGGGTGGATATCATAAACTAAGAGGACGAATTGTAAGAATCAAATGAACATTATTTGTCGCCAAGAAATTTCTAATTCTAATGATCAAATAATTTATTTATCACAAGATTTTTTCGGAGTGTTATGAATTGCAGGGAAATTCTTTTCAAGAGGCATCCATTGAACAAGAATTTAGGCTCGGATTCAAGTACAGCTTTCAACATGTGTTGGAACGTCAAAAAAGCTTAGGGAAAACCCCAATTTTCACATTGATGCACAGACAGGTAAATAAAACCAATAAGGCAATCATTATAATGTTCTTGTGTAATCTATTCATGAATGATTTCATCGAAAAATAAATTTCTTTTTTGTTTCTCAAGGTGAGAGCAACAAAAGCAGCGAGGGTAGCGGTACCAAACATGTACCACATGATGGTGGGGAGATTCCTCATGGTCGTGGTGAGCAACCTATCTATTCAGGTATGCATGCTATAAAGAAGTATTTAATATGATTTAAAATATATAATTGATTACATGTACTAATAAATTTTAATCTGTGAATGACAGAGAATGTACTTGCTCACGATCAACTAGAAGAGGAACAAATGGAAAAACTAATGAACATTGCAGTTATCTTAGCTAGCCAGCCAACAAGTAAAGATCATTGTAATGATATTGGAAATAATGAAATATGTATCTCAATAATAACTATTCATATATATCTATATAATTGTCTTGGTTTTTGCAGATGATGCCCCTCTCTAACGACCCCCATGCCCTACCAATCGACATATTAGAAGTATGGTATGGGAGAGAATGCCCACACAATCAATAGAAAGAGAGGGAAAAACAACTACAATGAGAAATCGATGACCTCCATGCCCTACCAATCGACGTATTAGAAGTATGGTATGGGAGAGAATGCCCACACAATCAATATAAAGAGAGGGAAAAACAACTACAATGAGAAATGAAAATGAATTAGATGTCCCCATATTGGAATTTATGAAAAAAACCAAAACAAAACAAAAAATGTAGTTGTGTACATTTAATATTTGTATTTGAATGAGTAAAGAAATTAAATATTTACAGTTTTGTTACATGTTTTTATTTATTTATTCGGTGCATGGTCATATTTTAGAATTGAGGTTTATAATGTGAATGTTATTTCTTAGTTCATATTTCTAAATATGTGTGACATCTTTCAATGACTATGGTTATCCTCAAATGGTTGGCCAGCCCTTCCTGAGCTAACCTAAGGAATATCAAATGACCATATCGTTTATAATTGGTTTAGATCTAATATATTCATGTTATTTTATTTCAACATTATTATTGTTGATGTATATGTAACTTCGGAATGTATTCTTCTATGTATTTTATATTATTGTAACCCGATGTTTATTCCGAGATGTTTCTATTATGTATTTGAGTC
>LPNX010897722.1:527447-594408 GCA_001517045.1 Pseudotsuga menziesii
TATCTTTCATTAACAACCTAGATCTGATATATATTTCTACTATTATTACTGGTTTTGTTTTCAGTACTTTAATTATTATTGCATCTCTCTGTTTGATAGTACTGTGTTGATTAAAACAATCAATATACCTATATTTGTGATTTTTACAATTTATATGTGAAATGTTTGTTCACTTTGTTGCATAGTTTAATTTTGAATATGTGTGACATATTCCGAGGACAATGGTTATCCTCAAGGGACTGGTCACCCCTTGCTGAGTTAACCTAAGGAAGATGAGATGACCACATGAGATTCCTTATCCAGTGATGATGATTATGAGATTCCACTCTTTGCATGAGACATATGAGACGTATAAACACATACATTTGAGAAGGTCAGGTAACCTACCCTCACATTGACTTGATGTGCATGAGCCTATTATGACGTCATGTTGCCTTGTTATGTTACATTGACTTGCATGCTTACTTGTATGTGATGTTTAGCCTCATGGTGACTCGTGATCGATCCTTCCATGGTTACGTTGAGGTATATAAACCTTAAGCATTGATGCCCATCTTGTTGATTACTAGTGTGACCCCTTAGGGAGGTTTTCCACCCTTGTGTTGACGTTAAGATCCCTCCTTAGGTTCCATCCACCATAGTGCTACCTTATATGACTTTTTTGGAGTACTTTGTTGTCGTTTTTTATTATGATTTGGTCGTACTACTATGTTGCTACTGTTTTTTATTTGTGAGGGTTGGATGATCTATTTTAGGGTATTTTCTAGTTCTAGGTTCTCTCCTTTCACATGTGTGTTGGTCTAGCTGAGTCTCATGCAAGTAACCTAACGCTAAGATGCTGAAGTTTGTTTAGAAGAATTTTTTTTTAGGATAAGGGAGGTCTGTCCTAACATCTTATGTTGATTTTATAATCGGTCCATATATGATATATATTTCTATTGTTATATATTGTTGTCTTCCATTCACAACTTAGATCTGATATAGATTGCTACTATTATTACTGTTATTGTTTTCAGTACTTTAATGGTTATTGTTTCTCATTTTTTCTGGGATATGCTAGACATTAAGGATATTAAGGTATGGTTTTTATTTTCCACAAGAATGACATAATTTTATTGTACTGTAGTAATACATACAACATGAGAACTATGCCATGTTGTTTTTCATTACAGGTCCTCTATCTTGAATACCCAATTAATGAGGTTTCTATTCAAAATCTTTAAATGTACAAGGACATAGGTTGATAACTATTGTTCATGGGATGAGGTAAGATTCATAATTCAAAATTTTATTACATGTGAAGAGCACTTCTCTATTGTTTACCATTATCACATCAGGATTGTGTTATATTTCCAAAATGGTAAACTCATGAATATGCCCTATTACTTTTTCATGGATCTCATTATCATGGCCAACGCATTATGGAACCACCAAGAATTTGCAACATCATCATCCCATGAGGAATCCACTACCATGATTTTTGATTCATTCCATGAATCCTCAAAAGGGGATCCACCAACACTTATTATTGATGAAACTGTTGCCAAATCAAAAAATAGAAAAAATATTGCTCTAAGTTAGCAAGTTTGATATGGAACCATAGTCAACATATGAGTCCAAATATTAAAAGGAGTGTGGTCCACAAAATCTCTTGGTGGAGGAGCCATCTTTCACTGATAATACATAGTCATATATTGGAAGTAGACGTACAAAATCCTTGGATTATCCCTTGTTACTAGTCACTTCAAGCATATCCATTTCCAAGAATTATTACACAAAAATTTAAAGTTGAAGAGTGAAAATCATACGTTGAAGAAGATACTTGAAGGGTTCATGTTTCTTACTAATGGTTTGCGCATGTCACGTCCCCATCCCTTAGACCGGTGAAGAGGACGCGACGAACACCATAAGCAATCGGGAAAATAGCCCCATGAACATAAACAGGAATAATGCTGAATTGAAAGCTTAAACACAATGCATAACAGGATGCATAGGTTCTTCGTTCATACATTCAAATGCCTACTAAGATGCGTTCCATCATACGAGCAGATGCATAATCCATCAACATACAGGGATTCCTATGACATCAATATACAACGAAAGCAACACACATACAACTACAGCATTCAACATGTTCATTACGATTCATTTGACCTCAATGTAATTACAGAGATGAGATAGAAGTGGTACTTATATTTTGATGAAGAACTCCGCAACCAGCTAGGTCACTACAACGTTCCTCCCAACCATAGGCCAGCGTGCTCATCAATCTCTCAGCACACTGCCATCCCTGAGCTGGGCATGATTCCTCCAAGGATAAGGGTCAACGCAGGCTTACACATAGCCAGGGGACACAATCAGCCAAACCAACACCGCTGGGTTACCAGGCCTTCCACAACTGGCCAAGCCAGCACAGTCTGAAGACCAACCACTGCATATCGTAGCAACACAATCCCTTCACAGCCCTATGAAGAAGTAAAGGCAACCAGGGATAATCCCAAATGAAAGATGAGCATAGCTCAAGCCCATAAGGCGACACAGAGTTGTTCTTGGACCTAGCGTGGCCAAAAAAACTCAGCTGCAACCCAAAACCAGGGTACTTTAGCAGCCACAAACATACCATGAATGATAGAAACAATCCACAGTCCCAAAACAAGGAAACTCAGCCAATCAGTCGTGGAAATAAAACACAGACCATGACAGAAAGTGGCCCACTACAAATACACAGTGGCCCAAAATGTAATTGGATGCCACCGCCAAAAAAAACGCAGGCAACCACATGACCATACTAGTTGGTGAGAAGAACATACAGCTGAAAAAACGTGGAGGGAACTGAGCGGACCACGGCCCTACGTGAGTCCCAAACTAGGACATATCCTGCGCAGGACAATAAACAGGACTCCCCTCCCGGGTGAGGAAAATTAACGCAGAACTCCTGTGCATGAGGATAAAGGACACGGCCACAAAATATGGGAATAATAGCCCACCAACAACAAAGAGAGCATCCGACTGGTGCGTGAGGAGAACCGAACCGACCTCCATGCATGAGGAGATGAACAGACCACGACCCGAATGGGGAATAATGGAGACCAGGCATGAGAGAAACGAAGGTTCTTCATTGGGCATGCGTACCGTCCCAACTGAGAGCAGCCTGCCAAAACCGATGCCTCCCATGCCCACATTTCCTCATGCAATAACTACCCCAACTAACAAAATCAAGACATTGAAGAGGTTGGAAGAGGTTGGATGAGACAAGAAAGGTGACAAATCAACAAGGAGATAAAACATGGGTTTTTCTCCCATAGACCAAGGTTTGACATCCCCCACCCCTTATCCTTTGGAACCATGCCCTTTTCATTCAACGTTGCACTGCCGTAGCTGGTTGTGGTTTATTTTAATTGATGTGCGTGTTTACATGATGCCAACCATAATAATGTACCGGATAGCATGACATACCATCGTCAATTATCCCCATGGCCGAAACATACACAACCAAATCGATGGTGGGGCTTTTTCCTTTAGCTCCTCACCACGATTAATTACATTATATACATCATGCAAACGGGGTCAAAACCGGGGACGTGACATTCCCCTCCCCCTTGGAATAACACTGTCCTCGGTGTTCCATTACATATATATACAATACATATATAATTGCACATCAAAATTTTAAAATTGCAGATCCGTCCCACATTCAATCATTTACTTTGAACGTTCAAGACCAAGCCCCTCAGCTTCCATGGACTTTTCCTGCTGGTTCTCAGCTTCTAGCTGATCCCGAAGTCTAAGAAACTTCACGGCTATTGCCTTCATCATGTTCCCTCATTGGGAAGTCACAGCGTAAATGATGTCCTCTGCATCTCCAGCATCTCATTGGCTACTTCATATTTACCTGCTCAATTTCCTTTGAGTCTTCATGCCTAGACCTTTTCCTTATCGGGTCACTTGGACAATTGTCCCGTTGCTGATCCACCTTCCTTTCCTTTGCCGATTGCTCCCAGAAGGCTTTTCACCTCCCTTTGCAAACCAATAGAGTCTTGCAAAATCTGGTGGTTCATTTCACTTTGCCTTTTCTATATCTTGAGCATCTCCCCAAGATTCTCTTGGGTCTTGGAAATCACTTGAAGGAGACTTCCAGCTAAGTCCAACAACTTTTGATCTGCTACCATGATCAATGTGCACCACCCGGTTTCACTTTTCTCACCTGTGAAATGCACCATTGAAATTCTGTCAGACCAAGCATAATATAGATATTAAAATCAGTCTGTTAATTACCCAATTGGCATGACAATCCAAGTCTCATCAATGAGGCTTTCATATTTTTCATGCCTTCCCCAATAGGCACATGAGCTCATTCATGTCCATTCTTGGGCAGGGAATTAACTATTCCAGCATTCACAAATTTACTTAAGTAAATACGCACATTTCATTTCCATCATGCATGCATTAAACAATCCCTTTGTTTTCACAATGCATAAATGTATATGTATATATATAATCAAAAGGAAAGAGAGAGCAGTAAGAGTTTTTCCCCTCTTTATTTTGTTCCATCTTGGAACCCACACCATCACTGTGGCTTTTCATGCTCTCAGCCTCTTTCACTTCACCGTGAATGTTGGACCAATCCTTCTTGGTCATGACACTTAGTGTCTTTGGTCTATTCCAGACCTCTAAACCATGGAGTCTCTCCACATGGTTTGTCTCGGCTGCTAGGACTCCCCCGTCTTACTAGCACCTTTTTCATTACTTCTCAACCCTAGATTTCCAGGATAGTCACATGTCCACATGCATATCTAGGATGCTCTCATAGTCCTCGCTTCCAGCGATACCTATATCCAAACATTGAGTAAATTCACATGTTTAATTTATTCTCATTAGTTTTATCTCCAGAAAAAGAGCTTAAAACATCATACCCAAATCATATACACATGTATATTCATAAGCAAAATAATCCAATACGTATCTGTATTGTGCATTTCCTCATTCGTCCACAGGATCCTGCTTCGCTTTGCAAGCCTTGGGATCACCTATGGACTTAGATTTTAGGTCAGCATGCCAGCTACTCCATCACATCAAATAATTAATGTCCATCCAGTACATTCTCATGTCAACTGGGCTTGAAACTTTACCGTGACCATTTCCAGGTCTAGGATCTACTATGGATCCTCAGGCATATCACAGCCCAACATATACTCATACCAACATACACTTATATCAACACACACTTATATCACTATACACTTATATCAACAATAACCCTTACCCCGCAACCCCTCACAACAACCATTTACCATTTACCTTTTTACCTGCCAACACAAGCAACACAAGCAATACAAGCAAACTCATCAGCGTTATTGCTCAAAAACTGTAATCACATTTCATATCATTCACTATCAAGTATTGAGATACCAGGAGTGCGTTCACTCCCTAGGGTGTAATCAATATTGAAAACCCTTTCATGACTCAACATCGGAAAAGTGTGCACCCTTTCCCGGTGTGTGTGCCATGTAGGTCCTATGCATACTCAAGCAATCGGTCATCATGGAGATAAAATCAAAACATGTTATGCATACGGAATTTTAACAATCAAACATGCATATTCTTAGCAAGGGTCACATAACACTTATCCATTTGTCGTCGCAGTATGCCCTTGTTAAGGAGGAATGTAGGCTCCTTCCCTGAGTTAACAGTCCCTCAGTTAGCCGTCCCAACTCCTTTTCACATATCACGTTCACACATGTCTTACCGACATAACCCATACCATCTCACTCATGTTATCACCAAACATGCAGTGCAGATGAGACATTTTCAAAATGTCCAATGGCGTTTCACCCGAAACCCATTTCCAAGATAAGGGAAAACCTTCCCATGAAGTTTGGATTCTACAGGCCATAACACATTATCTCCCTATAGTGTGTACTCCTGACACATACATCAAATATCCAAATAGTCAGTCATTACCTAATACTACAATCCCAATTGATTGTTCCATAACCAAGCAATGACATTGGTAATCAAATTCAATAAGAATTTGCAATTCTATCTATTACAGAAATTGACTTGCTCAATTGTGGGTTTCTTGTAGCAGCACTACTATGCCCATTATAATTTATGCTTACTAACATAACACAAATACCCACTTACCATGCGTCCCTCCTGACACATCTCATACAAGCCAACAATGATTAGTAGTCGTTAGTAATTTCTTAAATCCGAAATTCACAATTCAAATTTAACAACCCATTAAGCATACCAACTACTTTCACAACCATGTGACTCTTTTCATAAAAGGTAGATTCTAGCATTGTTTAGGGTCTTACCTCTCACTGCCATGCTCAAAATAATCTACCTAAAACATAAGATTCAAACATCGAAACACAAGCTTATGCAAGCCAGTAGTGACTAGTAGTTGTCAGCAGTTTCTCAAATTTGAAATTCACAATTCAAATTTAATAAGTTCTTTCACATGGTAGATTCTGGCATTGGTCAGGATCTTACCTCTCACTGCCCTGCTTGAACTAATCTACCTGAAACATAAGCTTCAAACATCCAAACACAAGCTTATGCAAGCCAATAGTGGCTAGTGGTTGTCAGCAATTCTTAAATTTGAAATTTACAATTCAAATTTAATAAGCTTTTTCACATGGTAGATTCTGGCATTGGTCAGGATCTTACCTCTCACTGCCATACTCAAAATAATCTACCTGAAACATGAGTTTCAATCAACCAAACAATTGGTAAGTCTAGATGCATATAACCTTTTCATTGCTACAACCATCATTGAAGCATTTTCAGAATTTATAAAATTTAAATACTTTCAGCTGTCAGTCACATCAATATTACCAAAACTCATTTACTGCATGCAATCATCACCATATTAACATTGCAAGGCATAGTCATATCATTCATGTAATTAAATGAAATGTTCATATACTCCTTACTTCACAAGCGTATCATTTATACCACCTTGCTCTTCCATAGAGCATTTCTGGCAGTTAGTTGATCATGACTATCCTGCAATCATAACAACCTTTGAAATGGTTCCTGAATTGTCCTCAATTCATCATTTCAGTTCATTAGTCATCCATAATATCACATGCATTCATCTTACCATGTCCACTTCATATAGGATGCATTACTATAATCAAGATCATCAACATATATGGGTATGACACCTTTCTATATTCCAAGATTCTCATGGTATGAGGTCTCTTACCTTTACCAATCCATGGAATTTGGCACAAGCAAACTCTTACCTGCAGGGGTCGTACTTACACCCTTAACATGACCAATTTAGTTGGTCCTTTCAGGATATTGCAGAATTTTGCTCACCAACTTTTGCTATGGACTTGTTGCTTTATCCCTTTCTCCATAGGGTTGCTGGTCGCATTCCCTCAGCATCAGCAACATAATCATCCGGGTCCATGTCATCATTGGTTTTCCCACTAATGCCAACATCAAAGCAATGATTATCATTAGTGGTTCATTATAATTATATGATTCCCAATATTCTTACAAACATGCAATATCCTATGCATGCAATACATATCCTCGTGCATTTCATGCATAAAACTTAGGAAATGTAGTTATAATCAGCAAGACAGGGTTTTAAGGAACCTTCCCTTTTCAAGTCTTTCATCCTTTCATGGGACTACTCTCCCATATAGCAGCTGATTGACCTCATAGTCCTTGCTACCCCTGGGCATGCAACTGTCTAGATTTGTCCCTTTTTTTAGCAGCGGCCATCATTAGCACTTTGTTGCTTCATGCTCAGATTTTGGTGACTTAACCTTGTTCCTTACTGGATAAGCTTTCCAACGCCTACCCACATGCTCCATTTCGACCTTGGGTGTGAAAACCACACCACTTCTAAAAATGAAGACTTTTTACCAAATCTCAGGCAAAACACGCAACTGTATTTTGGTCCAGAATGCTAACTTCAGCCACCTCATATCCGAGGCACCATTCATCTTTTATGAATTTTGGGTTTTACTAATTTGCCCAAAACATAGGATTTTCATTTCACAAGAACGACTGTCTCAGCGGGACGATGGGGGTCAAGGGGGCTTTTTGCGCCATCTGGTGCATAAGATCGCTGCCACTTTCTCATTTTCCAGCCCATGAAAATTCATTGAAAAATAGCTCAAAACCCCACTGAAAAATAGTTGAAATCTGCTGGGAAATCCCACGGAAAAACTCAGAATTTTCCTCCACAGAATCGGCTCCCGAAACAACCAACCATTCCGCAGAATCGGCTCTCAAACCACTAATCCTTCTGCAACGGCGGCTCCTATAATGCTTTCCCTTTCCGATCGGCGTTGGAAGCCTTTCTGGTTGGAAGCCGAAATGTTTTCGCTTCCGCAACGGTGAACTGACTTGTCTGGCATTGGCAGTCTTTTTACATCGGAAGCCAAATGACTTTGGCTTCCACAACGGTGGACGCACGAACACTTTCTCTTCCGACGGACACTCTTTTCTCAAAGAAATTTTAACTTCGGACGTCGATGGACTTCTTGCATTGGAAGACAAATGACTTTGGATTCCGCAATGGCGGCTCGCCAAACGTTAACTTCTTCCGATTGGCACTTACTAACTTCGAGCCTTAACCTTTTTGACGTGTCAGCGATTGGAGGACTTTCTCGTCGGAAGACTTAACGGTTTGGACTTCTGCAACGGTGGACGGGAAACCTCTAATTGTTCCGCTACAGCGGAATCCCACTTCACCAAATCTTCTGCAACGGTAGAAGTCAACTTCGCTATTTGTTCCGATGCAGAACACTTAGTCAAATTTTCGCGGCTTTCTCCAAACAGTTTCGACGTCGGCGGTCTTTTGGCTTCCGCAACGACGGAAGTCCCTTCCGCTAATTGTTCCGATTGGGGAACACTTAGACAAATTTTTCCAAAATTTTGTCTTTCTTCTTTCCGCCGAATATAACACATGTCGACAGTCAGACCACTTTCCCATCGGATGCTTAGTTGCTTCTTCTTCCGCAACGGCGGATGTACAAACCATTTCCTCTTCCGATCGGTGGCTATTTACATGGAAGCCAAATGACTTTGGCTTACGCAATGGCAGGTGCTCAAGCACTTTATTCCTCCGGCAGTCAATGACTTCGAGCCTTTTTCCTCCTCAACGGCATCGGCGATCGGAGGACTTTTCCGTCGGGAACCTGATCGTTTCTCCTTCCACAACGGCAGAAGTTCACTTCCTCCAGTGGCCAGCCGACTGTTCAACACTTATGCAAAATTTTTGAAGTTGCTACTGTTCTGCTGGACATAGAAGGTAATCCTACTTTCTGTCACTACATCCTTCATGGCCCATAGAGGCCCACTATTGCAACCTTTGCTCTGATACCATACTATCACGTCCCCATCCCTTAGACCGGCGAAGAGGACGCGACGAACACCACAAGCAACCGGGAAAACAACCCCATGAACTTAAACAGGAAAAATGTTGAATTGAAAGCTTAAACACAATGCATAATAGGATGCATAGATTCTTCGTTCATACATTCAAATTCCTACTAATATGCATTCCATCATACGAGCAGATGCATAATCCATCAACATACAAGGATTCCTATGAGATCAATATACAGCAGAAGCAACACACACACAACTACAGCATTCAACATGTTCATTACAATTCATTTGACCTCAATGTAATTGCAGAGATGAGATAGTAGCATTACTTATCTTTTGATGAAGAACTCCGCAACCAGCTACGTTGTTGCAATGTTCCTCCCAACCATAGGCGAGCATGCTCATCAATCTCTCAGCACACTGCCACCCCCGAGCTGGGCATGATTCCTCCAAGGATAAGGGTCAACGCAGGCTTACACATATCCAGGGGACACAATCAGCCAAACCAATACCGCTGGGTTACCAGGCCTTCCACAACTGGCCAAGATAGCACAGTCCGAAGACCAACCACTGCATACCACAGCAACACAATCCCTTCATAGACCCGTGAAGAAGTAAAGGCAACCAAGGATAATCCCAAATGAAAGATGAGCACAGCTCAAGCCAATAAGGCAACACAGAGTTGTTCTTGGCCCTAGCATGGCCAAAACAACTCAGCTGCAACCCAAAACCACGGTACTTCAGCAGCCACAAACATACCATGAATGATAGCAACAATCCACAGTCCCAAAACAGGGAAACTAAGCCAATCAGTCATGGAAATAAAACATAGACCACGACAGAAAGCGGCTCACTACAAATACACAGTGGCCCAAAACATAATTGGACGCCACCGCCAACAAAAACGTAGGCAACCACATGACCATACCAGTTGGTGAGAAGAACATACAGCTGAAAAAACGTGGAGGGAACTGAGTGGACCATGGCCCTGCGTGAGTCCCAAACCAGGACATATCCTGCGCGGGAGAATAAACAGGACTCCCCTCCCACGTGAGGAAAACTAACGCAGAAATCTTGTGCATGAGGATAAAGGACGCGGCCACCAAATATGGGAACAACAGCCCACCAACAACAAAGAGAGCCTTCAACTGGTGCGTGAGGAGAACCGAACCGACCTCCACGCGTGAGGAGATGAACAGACCACAACCCGAATGGGGAATAATGGAGACTAGGCGTGAGAGAAATGAAGGTTCTCCGCTGGGCATGTGTACCGTCCCAACTGACAGCAGCCTGCCAAAACCGACACCTCCCATGCCCACGTTTCCTCATGCAATAACTGCCCCAACTAAAAAAATCAAGACATTGAAGAGGTTGGAAGAGGTTGGATGAGACAAGAAAGGTGACAAATCAACAAGGTGATAAAACATGGGTTTTTCCCCCATAGACCAAGGTTTGACATCCCCCACCCCTTATCCTTTGGAACCATGCCCTTTTCATTCAACGTTGCACTGCCGTAGCTGGTTGTGGTTTATTTTAATTGATGTGCGTGTTTACATGATGCCAACCATAATAATGTGCCGGATAACATGACATACCATCGGCAATTATCCCCATTGCCGAAACATACACAACAAAATCGATGGTGGGGCTTTTTCCTTTAGCTCCTCATCACGACTAATTACATTATATACATCATGCAAACGGGGTCAAAACCGGGGACATGACAGCGCGATTGTATTTACTCATGATTTTCCCCACCACTAATACCAAGCTCCATTACTATGAAAACTGAAGGGAACTTCTATGCGCCAACATTACTACTACAATTTTATTTTATTTTAAATACATAGACAATGTCGCTATAGTGATGGAAAAAGACTTGGTTGCTTCTTTCGTAGACAAAAATATTTCGTGGCTATAGAGACAATGATCCATTGCTTGTTTAGAAAATTTGTTGCTATGTACATTACTATAGTGGCAGACCGACGTTTCTATAGTGAGACAAGGAGACATTTCTGTAGCAACAAAGACACGTTGTTGTATAGATAAATGAATGTCGTGGTAGAAAAACATATAGGTTTTTAAAGCAGTGTACACTAATTCCACGTGTCATCTCTTTCTTATCATGATAGTGACGAAATTTTTGAACTATGGCTACAACGAGGAGAATTTTTCCATGAAATTTTGGGCTCATGTTTGTCACTATAGCGACACAAAAGTGTTTCTCTAGTGACAATTGGTTGTGGGAAAAATGTTCACATATACTAGTGTGTTATAGATATTATTTAATAAAGTGATCAACAAATTAAAATGACTATTTTTATGATTTCCTTTCTTGATTTGAGCTCCTTGATTCTATGTTATGTTACTTGGATGTATAATTGGCGTAATCAGATAGTTCATATTAGATAAATATTTAAACTATCAATATTTTTAGCCTCACAACTCTATTAAGATACACATAATTTAAAATTGTTGATCCTAATCTACACACCTAAGATACAAACCTAATCCATGACATAAAAATATAGCATAAGCCACTTAACCCACACACCTAACCACCTAACCTAATTTACTTATCCATGTGTACCAAAGGGACATTTTACATGGAGATAGCATTGTCTTAAAAAATCATAAGGGACATTTTATGCTTATGTGCACACCTAATAGATTTCTTATAATTGGTTTTAATTGTTTTTTTATAGCTATCTTTATTTAAAATAGCATAGCTAGATCTTAAATCTAGATCTTACTAGCACTGCAAAGGATCAAATCTCTTGATGTAAAAGCATTTCCTCAAATTTTGCACTTTGGAAAAGGTTTTCACCTTAAGGGATTTGATCCATTTCAACTCTTCGTAGATCTAGACTTAAGATGGATATTTGAAATAATTGCTTTAGAGTGCTAGAAATGGTGACCCCTTCATATGATATTGAATTATACCCATACATTTATCGATCCTTCTCAACCCCTAAATATACTCATGATGTGTTCCCCTTCCTTTATCATACTATGTTTTCCAAAACCCCCTTTGAGTGAAGTTTATCCCTTTAAACTCCTTTGAGGGAGACCTTGAGCATGCTCCCCAATTCCATCTGTTTGAATGGGAATATAAAAATGCTCTAAGAGATGTTTTGAGCTATACACACTTTCTAGGATTTTCTGAGGGAAACTTCGTGGCCCAAATATTCTCCCAATTCCTTTTGAAGTCCCTTGAATATGTAGCCTATAAATCATCCCTAAGTCCCTAAGAACCCCTTTAAACTAGACATGATTTCTAAACAAGTGCTCTTTCAGTCCCTTAAATTTAGATAAAATTTTTGATGTTGTATGTACATTTTAATTACAATGTTTTTTTAGTAGGATTTTATTTTTAACATTACCAACAAGATCCTTTGAAACAATACCATTTTAACTAGTGCACACCAAGTCCCTTTACCAAAGGCATTTGAACTATATAGGATTTCATATATTTTAACTAGACATGATTTCATTAGTAAGAACTTGGACATGCTCCACACGTCCCTTTGAGCTAGACACACTTTCTGGCACATACTTATCAAACCCCTTTAAACTGGACATTTTTTTTGGCATGTTCTTCCCATACTCTTTCGAATTGGACATTAGTACCAAATAACATAATTTCTCCCCAAGCTCCTTAGAACCAATCATCTTTTATATTGCATGTGTTGTCGCCTTTCACATACCTGGTGGTTAAGCGCAACAAAAATCTTCAAGCCGCTAGGTGTGTCCTTGGGGGAAAGTCTTGAGTCAATTATTGTCAATTGATCTTGACTCCTCCATCTAGGAAAATCTCCTCACAAAGCCAAGTCTTGGTCCCTAAGAAAGAGTTCAAGTAAGGCTCTTTATATTTTAGTTGTTAATGATGAGATTAAGTTGTTTTAGGAGTTTTTTGGTAAATAATTATGTTGCGAGACTAACGAAAAAATGTATAAAAATTCAATAGCATATAACATGAGTATAAAAATATTACTATTGAAAAAACTGATAATCATATGAAAATAAGATTTTTATGTACTCAGATCAGTGCCAAATGGAGTAAAAAATGTTGCTGAAAAGGAATTTTTTTGCAATATGTCTTGGTTAGTTTTAATTATTAAAGATGATTTGATTCAAGGGAGGGGGATTCTCAATATCCTTATGAAGTAATGGTAATATGTTTGAAGAGATGAAAAAATTGGTTCCTTAATTGAAAATGTGGGCTGAATAGGAGTCTCTCAGAAGGTGTTCAACACTACACCAACAAGGGTGTAACCTAACTCTATCTCGAGGTCACTATTCAGTAGTTCCTGCTTGCTTTGAGAAAATTTCCCAATAATGTCAAAAGGCATTGTGTCAGATTTTTACAATGATTAGAAGGTTGTTGATTTTATTATTGTGAATTAATTATTTATATCTGAAGAATTGATGAGTGCGCATTCCTGCTTTTGATTATCCCAAATATCAGGGAGAACCTCCGATGGGAAAGAGCATAAAACGGAATGGAAAAATGTTTGTCCCAATTGTATACTAAAGAAAAAATATTGTGGCAGAAAAATAAAAACTAAATCCTAAAAGAATCCACAAGCTATGTGTAACTTTCTGATCATCCACCAATAATTGACAAGAAGCCTTTGGTTGGTGAAGAGAGCATACTTCGTGACAACGAGCGAGGGAAAAAAATTATTTAAAAAAATTAAAATATGTAAATTAAAATAAATAACTAACTAAAACAACCTTCAAAGAAAGAATATTGTGTGCGTGTGATTGTTAGAAAAATTCAAGTGACTAAAGAGACACTACCAATCCTCCTAGGGGAATGAAGTGTGGTTGCTGTGTAGCCCACTTTATTTATTTATTAATTATGATTACAATATCATAAAAATGAAATTGAAATATTTCTTAGACCCTATAAAATAGTTCTAAATATTTATAAAACTTTATGGAGTGAAGGGGAATGAAGAAGAAGGGAAAACTGAGGGTTTTTTGATGTCCCGGGTGACCCAAAACTAGGATTCTAAACAGAGCTTCCTCCTATTTTTATTCGGACCTGATAAAAAATAGTGAGTTAAATTATTAGAATATGATGGAATAATAGAATAAAATATAAAAACTAAAACTAACTTCAGTGCTTGTAAAATATTGGAAAAATATAATAGTTTTTAAAGCACCAAAATGACAACTTTAGATTCAACAAAAGATTATTCTTTTTAAGCACTTCTAAATCTAAATTATTTGATATGCTAAATAATTATATTTTAATTATCATACTTTTAAATGATATCTATCAAATTTTCATATTCAAACTATGTAACTGAAAAGAGGAGAGATAATTGTTTTGAGAAGATGGAAAGGAACTTGAAGCCTCACTTGATCTTCTTATGAAAACTTTGGAGAACCTGTAGAAATAAGATAAAACTTGAGAGTTTTTCAAAGAATAAGAAGACAAAACTTATTTCAACTCCTCCTTTGAAAATGTATCCTGCAAAACAAACCTATGAGAAACCCCTGCATAACAAGTTAGATCTATTGTACTAAAAAATAGAAAATGAGAAAGAGTTGAAATACAACTGAATATGAACAACTGCTCTCCTATATCTTCAAATAAAAATACCATTAAGAAAGCTACAACTATAAATTCCTAGTATATGTGTCTTAGGATGACTTGCTAATCTAGATATAATAGCAATTTAAACAGAAAGAAGAAACTCACAAATTTAACAATGTCACCCAAATATTCGCAAGCCCTCATCTCATAACACAGAGTGAACCTCAAAAGTATGCAATTTTATTCATCAATAAAGAAGTAATAGAAAACGATAGAGGTTATTTTCATTCCTGTAAACAAAGGAGGAGAACCCTGCTTTTATAGCCACATAAGAGATCAAATCCCCAAGGGGGTGCATTTTCCAAGTGGAGAGCAAGTTTAGGAGGTTGAGAAATGCATGAAAGGAAGGCCTGAGTGTTGGGATGAAGGGCTTCCACCTCACAAGAGGTGATCCACGTGTCTCAGGAGGCCTCAACCTCTCCCAACCACCTCAACCATATGAGGGATTGCACCTTCCTTGAGGAGAAGGCACCCCCCTTTAGTGGAGAGTCGTCTGGCACCCTAGAGAGAAGGTTGGAGGTACTCTCTAGACTCATAAATTCCCCAGAAAATACCCTCAACCAACCTATCACCTCCAAGACAAGTCCCATACAAGCTGCCTTTGATTTAGTATTGGGGTTTTCTCCTATTTTTCCATTTATTTGACCCTCTTAGACATTTTGGAGAGAAAATCAAAATTAATAATTGAAAATTACTAATTTGACTCTCAAAAGTGGGTTTAGGGGCTAAGTTAGGTGTCTGGATCTAAAAATGAGCATCCTCAAGACAAAATTGGATCCCTAGGCCCAATTTTATGACCTTTCGAAATATTACAATTAAAATACACCTTGTTGATGATTTTATTAAAAAACTAAAAATTAAAAAATACTAGGGGGGGATTATCAGATGTTCATGAAACTCTGGACATATGACTAGCATGGTATAATACATAGACCCTAGGATTTAATAACCTTTCTTAGAAAAAATTTACCAAACTCACCATCCTGGCTTTGGAGGATTTTGACTTGAAAATTATATGTTGCTTAAAACAACATAATTTTATTAACAAGGGGGGAAACACTCAATGATGATGAACTTGATGACCAAGTCTAAGAAGGCCAAGACTTTTACATAAAATAACCTCATTCTATTCATTTATTACAGTTCCCTCGAAAGGATGTGAACATCCAAAAGAGGCCACAACTGGCCCTGATGAAACCACAAAACTTCTGAGCACTGAGTAAGAACAAGTGATTTATTCTAATCTTTGGTGGCTCACTTGAAAAGTCCCCTAAGTGAAACTTAGTGGAAAAAATCTAGCTCCAACTGTGGGACATGCACTCGACTAATCTTCAATCAAAGAGAGTGAGAGAGAACCCTGGAATGTCTGTTTTCTGCATGAAAACTAAAGTGCATCAATCCCATACACATGTAAATAAATGCCAAAATGAAATACAAGTTGTAGTATAATATACAAAAACTATGGCACATTAAACTATGATACATAAAATAATATACAACAATAAGATATGATACAAAGGAAAGGGTTTAGAAGAGTCATGATAATTCCCCCTTGGGCATTACTTAGGATTGTTGAAGAACAATTTCAACTGTTTCCCATTCACTAATAAGAGCAACGTTTTTCCTTTCATGGTCTTTAGAAGAAATTAATTTGTGCCAGTTATGTCGTAGATGATGAATGGACCCATCCAGAGGCTATCAAAATTCCCATGTTTTCTTGGCTTCTCCCTCCATTTATGCCAATAATAACACTATATCACCAATCTAAAAGGACCTTGGATTTGCAGACTTGTCAAAAGTTCTTTTAACCTTCTCTTGGTTCCTGATACTTATGTCAAGAGCATTTCTTCAGTTCTCATCTAGTTCAATGATTGGTGATCCTAGTTTTGTCACCATTTTCGGCTGGTAAATTACACTTTTTGACATCGATATTGTCATATTTTGGACATATTTCTATCATACAGCTTATCATTCAGCCTTAGGTATGAATATATTTGGATTTATGCAAATTCTGGTTTATTTTTGTTATTTCACGATTTTATTAATTAAATTCGATGATATTTGAGAACACGTTTGATATATGTGTGATTTTTTTTGCAGGTCATAGTCCTTGAATGAGCCAATGATTGGACATGCATCACGCTAAATATGCACAGAGCGCATCCAACTCACCATCCAGCTTGTCTCTCAAGCCACTCATTGTTTATGGCATATCCCAAAGCATTAAAGCATGGAATGGTTTTCAATTGCTATGTGTCCATGCATTTGGATGATAGAATGAACCTCGTTCTAGAAGGATCGTTAGCTTGCCTTCTCTGTTCAACACCATGACACCTTTCCACATCAAATAGAATCTTCACGCCACAACACGCGCAATGGAGAACAAGCGCACGAGGAAGAAGGAGAAGCGTTGTGCGTTGGAATTCAATTTTTTTTTTAATAATGGTTGACTGTTTTAGGAGCAGTCGACCACTGAAAGGGTCGACCCACTTTTCCTTGTAAAACACTATATATATTTTCCTCTAAGCGAGAGCATAATTAGCTAGTTTTACATTATGTCAGTCGATTTTGAAGAGAAAATCTGTAATATTATTCTAAATTTTAATATAAGTTACATTTCTGCTGTGTATATGATCTTGTCCACGTGAGTGCTTAGCGAAGTGTCACCTTGATTGCTGAGAGGGCCCCTCCTCAACCAGTGGTTTTCATTCTTGTGTGTATTTTCACCATCTCTTTCCTTGCAAATTAGTAGGTTTATTTCCAATTTGTTTCTATGATTAAGTTACTGTAATCATTTACTCTCTTGTTTCTGTGATGTATGCTTGTTGAAGTTTCTATCATCCATATTACACTGTTAGTATAGTTTCTATTTCATAGATTAAAAATAACCAGTTGCGCACATAGTTTGCCTTTAGTTTCCTTTCTAGACTTTTCCAGCTTATGATTTAATTTTATGTTGACAAGTACACAGAGTAGATTGTTTTAATATCCTAGAATCAAGTTGCAGTAGGTTTAGTTTTGTTAAGTATTTTTTGGTTATAAGTTTGATTTGTTTATGTTTTATTTTTTTTAATAATGAAATAAGTAATAATTTCCTTATAATCATGAATTAGCTTAAGTTATTTTGTTGTTAAATTCGATCACTAAGTAGGTCTACTTACTGTTCTTTATGCATTTTGTATTCATGTGCACAAAACCAGCTGATAATTAGATCACTTAGGCTATTTTACACTATTTTCTCTATACATATTGTCATTCAGACAACCTATTTGGCCTATCATTCAGACCCACCTTTCAGTCTGTTATCTAGCCCTTCGTTCGACCTTTAGTATTCCCAATTTGTTTTTAAGCCTGTTTAAAGTCTTGTTTCTTTAACTTTTGAATTATGTTCTGATTGTGGTAATTAGATAATGGTTATGTTCATCATTAGGACCTTAGGTTAGATTATTTAAAGTATTATCAAGTTCCATCCTTATTTTCCACCTTCTCTTACGGAAATATGCTTTGAGTTATGCTTTTTTTGTTTCTTTTGTCTTTGATTCCCTTATTCAATACTGTGCAATGTGTGGTAATTATATCTTTAGTTTGGTTTGATTTATCCTTGTGTATATTGAGTTTAGGGTTATACATGTTAAATTTCTAGAAAAGTACACCAACACGTAAATTGATCATAGTAGTAGGACATGTTTCTTTCACTGTGTGGTTACTTTATAGAATCGGATTTAAAGGAGTTATTTTTATTAAGTTTTCTACTTGATTCTTATTAAAGTTATCTTTATTAAGTTTTCTACTTTCTTCTTATTAAATTTATCTTTATTAAGTTTTCTACTTGTTTCTTTTATTAAATTGTCTATTTGTTTATAAGTTAGTTTCCCTTTATAAAAGTCATTTGCTTATGGAATAAATCATCATGTTTACTATCACTTGTAATTGGGCATTCCTTAGTTTACACATATTTGTAGAAGTCAAATTAGATTTGATCCAATTTAGTTTCTTTACTTCTTTTGAAAGCCATTTTAACACTACTCCTCCACCAGTTCCAATCACAGTAAATGCATATCCACAGAACCATCGAGGAGAGTGGAACTAGATAATTTAGTTTAACCGTTATGTACATTTGTTAATTGAATGTATAGCTTAGTTGTTGAAATTTGTAAAAGCATCTCCAATTGTTGTAATCTTGTTTCCCATGCTATAATGCCTTGTATAGTTAGTTTCTGACGTTGTTTATGAAGCTTTCTAATTCTTAAATTAAGAAGTGGAATAGTTAAGTAATAGGAATTTTACTTTATTAAAGTAGTATTGTTTATATCTTTACATTTCAGTGTTTTTATAAAGAGTAGAGTAGTATAGCTTGATATTTCTCTAGTCTAATACTTTGTTTTGGTTTAATTACCTTCATAGTTGAATTTATAGGAGTTTGACTCGGTTTTTAATTTGAAATATCTTTCAATATTTTCTTTGTTAAAATATTTCCACGACACCCTACGAACCCCTCTACCTTCACATATACTTTGTGTCAACTCTAAGTTTACCAACCTAGGTCGATAATTAAATATTAGGTGAATTAATCAAGGCGATATAACACCCAACAATGATCTGATTGATGTTGTTAGGCATGGAATCCTCCTCCATTTCATATTCCTAAAGCATCTTCATGGTAGGAAGTTGAAGGTATACTGGAAAAGAGACGGTCAAACCATACACCAATTCAAAAGGATTCTTTCTAGTTGCACTTTTATTAATTATTCGATTATCCCAAAGTGCATATTGTATTTTAGTATCCCATGAATTCTTGTTATTTCCAACTATTTTCTTAAGGATGGTCATTAAGTTTTTATTGCTTGATTCTGTGAGACCATTTCCCTAGGGATAGTAGTTGGAATAATGGGATAGGACAATGTCGTATTTGAAGAAAAAAAATGTGAACTCTGCTGAACTGAAATCCTTAGCATTGTTGGTTGTTATTTTGGTGGGAGCACCAAATCTAGTGATGATGTTATTCTCTAGAAAATCCATAACAACTTTATCAGTAGCCCTTTTGGTGGGGATAGCCTCAACCCACTTATTAAAATAGTCAGTTGCCGTTAGGATCTAAGAAAAAACATTGCTTGAGTTGTCTTTGAATTGTCCAATGAATTAAATCCCCTAATGTTGAAAAGGGGCTAACACCACAACTAGACGCAAAGGCAAGGCTACTAACCTTTGATTTGCCCTGAATAAACGGCACTGTTGAAGCTTCCTGACAAATTTGTGAACATTTGCAAATATGGAAGGCCAATGGTAACCTGCTCTAAGGATCATGTGGGTTGTTGTATCTGTTGCATAATTCCCACCACAAAATCCTGAATGGAACTCTGTTAGAAGTTGTTTAGACTCTTTCTCATTTACACATCTAAGGATTATGCCATCAAGATTTCTCCATCCCAAACCTTCTTGAGTTATGCGATATATGAAAGATTTTAATCTTAAGTATATCCTTTTGTGACCTTTGATATTTTAAATACATGTATGATTTTGCGAAAAGAAAATGATGTTTGAATACTATTGGTGATCTAACCGTTGAAGTTCTGGTGGAAAACAGGTGTTGATGGCCCATTGTGACAAACCATCCCTAAAGCCTCTTCATTTCCTTGGGCTAAATGCATCTTGGATAGTACTTTATCTTTGATTAATTTTGTAGGCCTAATCTCTAGATCATATTCTTGTATTTTAGACACCCACTTACCCCTTATCCCTAAACAATATTGTTGAGACAAGATATCTTTTACTGCTGCATGAGGTACATAACCAATTATTTCTTAGTAGCCAATGTAAGTTCCGAAATGTTTTAAAGAGTGTATTAAGGCATAAGCAGGTGCTTTTCCATGATTGTGTACTTTACATCTGAAACATGTAAATCTTGGCTCATGAAAGAGATAGGTTTCTCAAATCCTTCATTTTTTTTTCTGGAGCAAGACCCTCATGATGGTTCCTTCATAAGCGAAGGAGAAAATTAAGAATTCTTTGGGAAACTTAGGACTAACCAAAACTGGTGATTTCGTAATTGTATCCTTGATACATCTAAAAGTTTCTCGGCCCTCATCAATCCGTTCAAACTTAGAATATTTCTTTAATAGTTCTGGGATGGCTTCATTAATTCTGCTAAGTTAGGAATGAATCTCCTTATAAAATTTATGTGGCCATTAAAATACGGGAGAACTTTTAGATTTCTGGGTAAAGGGATCTTCTTAATTGCCTCAATCCTTTCAGAATCCACCTTTACTCCATCCTTGGAAATAATGTATCCTAACAGTTTCCCTTCTTCAATACCTAGGACAAATTTTGTTGGATTCAAAGAGATACCATATTTCCTACATCTTTTGAATCACGGGGACTTCTCTTAGGGAACCTCTCACATAGTACGTGTGATCATGGGGTATTAAAGAATACCCTTAATTTTGAGAGATATTGACCCAAACTCTTTTTGTTGAAACCCCCTCCCAATACTTAAAACCTCCTCCCCACCCCTTTTTATACCTCAATCCTTATAAACCACCCTACCCACCCCCACCTTGAACCCCTCATCCCCCCAATACCTGCAATATATTGGTTTTATTTTTTATAATTTTAAAACCCACAATATGAACTAACGTGATAGGATTTTGGTAAACAAGTGAAGCCCCCATGTTTTGAATACTTGCTTGAGGTGACTTACATGACTTGTTCTTTGTTTTGAAAAAACTGTTAAGTCATCCTGATAAATTTCTATGATCTTTCCAATTAATTTCTTAAATACATAATCCATGGTCCTTTGGCAAGTGGCCCCTACATTCAACAAACCAAAAGGCATCCTTAAATATTTGAAGGTGCCCCATGGAGTTGTGAAAGTAGTCTTATGTATGTCCTCCTTTTGGATCACCACCTGATTGTAACCTAAAAATCCATCTAACATAGAGATCATTTCAGAACCTATTACTTTTTGAAGAAGAGTTTCCATATTCGACAATGGATTCTTGTCCTTTTGACAAGAAATGTTTAGATTCCAGAAAACTATACATATTCTTATGCTCCCATTCTTTTTTCTCACAACCACCAAGTTGGAGGACCAAGATGAATGTCGTGTTGGTGCAATGATACCAATAGCAAACATTTTCTCAAGCTCCTTTTTAACTATTGGTGCAAGATTGGGGTTGATTTTTCTCATTTTTTGTCGAAATGGTTGAACTTCTTTAATGTCTTGTTTGAGAGGGATAGTGTGTTGGAACACATAATCCTGATAAGCTTTGAGCTCATCATAAGTGAAAGCGAAGACATCTCTATACTCTTTTACAAGATTTACTAAGTCATTCCTTCCCTTTTAAGAAGTACCTTTTCCAATTTTTATCATTTTTGGTTCATTATTTGTTCCAATGTTGATCTCAATGTAATTCCCAGGATTCATTGGGTCTACATTATTTTTCCTTCTATCCTGTCTATCAAATATATGCTCAAGTGAAACTAGACCAGGAGGTACTAGATTGTCAAATTGATCACCTTTACACTAATACTCTTTACCCTCCTCTTGAAAACTAACATTGAAGTTTGAAAATTCCTCTATGTTATGGATAAATTTAAAAATGTGTTCATCATCACGAAATACCTTCCAATGGTCCATGTTGTATGGGAATGATGGTCTAAAGTTAATCTCTAATTTATTGTCACCATTTAGCAGTTCTTCTAAAGGTTGAAGAGGTGAAGCTACTACAACTAGCTTATCTGCTAAGCTATTTTGATCTCCATGGATGCTAGTCATATTTAAGGCATCAAAGAATTCCATCGTATCCCACATTGCATTCCTATACTTCTTTAACCTTTTACATTTGCATGAAAAATGGTTCTTAACTTGGAGGATTATTAAATTTGGGTCACATCTTATATTCAACATATTAATCCCCATATCTTTATCTATTTCCAACCCATGTAGGATTGCCTCATATTCTTCTACATTGTTGGTTGCCTCAAATTCTAACCTAAAGACAAAGTTAAAAACTTGTCCTTTTGGTGAAGTGATGATAACTCTAGCTCCCTTTCCATATCTTGAATGGGCGCCATCAAAATTAATCTTCCATATTTCATATAGCTTTTCATCTTTAAATTTTTCTTTAACTGGGGCCAAAAAGGTAAAGTAGCAACAATAATTTCCAATAATATCTGTGTGGTAAACATATTCATTGGAAGGCTTCTTGGGGTTTTCTACATGATGTTTCTTTTCTTTTTCACTATGTAAAATCACCATTGTATATTCATATAAAGGAATGGTGGCATTTAAGTCCAGTCCATTTGAATGGATCCCCCCAAATTAGCAACAAAGTTTCTTGATAGCAACATACTCCATTTCTCAGGTATATCAATTACAATAATATCCATGTTTAGATGAACATCAAGGTACTTAGCCAATCTAACGGGAAAACCAAAAATAATATCAACAACCCCAACTTCTATAGATACCATGGCACAAACATTATGATATGGTCTAGTGATTTTTAAATTTAAGTGCTCCATGATTTCCTTGGTCATTATGTTGGTTGAAGACCCAGAATCTAACATACAATTATGAAGAAGAAGATCATTCATCAATAGTGAAATATATAATGGAGGATGATCTTCTCTTCCATGTTCCTTAGTTTGTAAAATAATGGGAAGGTCGACATAGCCATCTTTGTTTACTGGAGTGATTTTTTCTTCTCTTTCTTGAAAGATTATTTTCTTTGGAGAAGTGGGAGTTAACACTTTCATCAATTTTTCTTGTTGTGCTAGAATTTTTGGGTTTATAGGAATTAAATATTAAGGATTAATTTTTGGGTTTATATATGAATCATTAATATATAAAGTGGCTGTGGGGTTTAAATACAATATATTATAATGGTTGGATGTTATGGTTAATAGGTTTTAAGTGTTCAAAATTGTAGGTGATCATAATCCCTAACCCCTAGTATATTAAACCCTAACAAATTAATCCCTAATTCCTTAACCCCGTAACCTTCCCATAACCCCTAAGCCCATTAAAATCTTTACCCTTGATCCCCTAATCCCTAAACCCCCTAACCCTTAATCCCTTAACCCCCTTGACCCCATAATCCATTAACCCCCATAACCCCATAATCCCTTAACCCCCTTAATTTCTAATACCTTAACCCTGTAAGCCCTTAACCCCCTTAACCCCTGAGACCTAAACCCCATAAACCCTTAAACCCCTATTGTTGGAAAAATAGTTCAATGGTCATCTAATTCACTTTTCTTTACAGGTTGCAACCAAGGAAATAGTACATGAGTGGGTTATTATTACCAATACAAAGATGGTGAAGCTATGAAATGAATAACAACACATACAAAAGCTAATTCTAAAACTAGACTTTGAAAATGACATGAAAAACAAAAAAATAGACATTCTTCAACCAAATGTTGAGTGTCCAATTAAAAAATTTTGAATATAATAATATCACTTTGAGGAATGTATTTTTGAAGAGGTGACCAACACTCCCTTTGTGGGTCCTATGAATTCTCTCTTATTGCTTGCTAACTAACTTGGAATGGCAAAGGAAAACACTTGCTTCTTAAGGAAGAAGTCATGGGTTCTTGTGATACGAATGAATGGTAAGAATGTGGATGGAAGAGATGTATTCCAAGTAGATTATTTCCTATAGGAACACATGCAACCTTTGAATCCACTTATTTCCAGGTGATATGATTATTCAAATTAACTAATTTTAATTGTCGAAATATAGGTAATTTCCACAATTTCCTGCAATGCCAACGATAATTTGAGTCATTAATTTCTAGACATAAGTAATTAAATTACTTCTAACAATGGTACCTATGACTTGAAATTACTTATGTCCATTACATTAATTACGGTAATCAAGTATGTTATTTCTAGTAATCCAAGTCATAAGTAATTTCCAATCATACACAAATTACTTATAACAATGGTAATTTTTGTTGTTTGTCCATATATTTCAGTTTTTGTTATATTAATAACAATATGTTATTTATGTTTTGAGATTCATGCATAGAAATTAGCGTCAATTTTTTTATCATCGTACTTTGATTTGAGTGTCCATTACAATTAATGACATTATGTTGCTTACACAAAGCTATATGGTATTTCAAGCTAATTAATTTTAATTATGGAAATGCAGTAATTTTTCTGATGGCTTGCAATGCCAATAGTAACCCAAGTCATAAGCGATTTCCAGTAATACGTAAAAACTTATTACAATGATACATTTTGTTGCATGTGTTTACTTATATGTCAATTACTTATAACAATGATACTTGTGTTATAAATTAGATTTCAACGTATGTTACAATGGTATGTTGTTTAAATTTTGATCAGCATGCATTGATTTTAGTGTCCATTACATTATGTTGCTTACAAAAAGCCATTTGACCATTCAAGTTAATTAATGCTAATTGTGAAAATGCAAGTAGTTTCTATAATTATATATTTTATTAAAAACAAATTATTTATATTTTGATATATAATTACCTTAATAATAATATAATATATACTATATGAGATTAATTTACTTATAAGTAAACACATACAACAAAAATTATTGTTGGTATAAGTAAATTACATATAAAAACGATATTTCTTTCTTGTAAATTAAATTTCAATGTCATTACATTAATGACATTATGTTACTTACCAAAATTAATATTATAATTCAAATAACTAATTAATTTTAATTATGGAAATGCGAGTAATTTCCAAAATTACTTGCAATGTTGATGATTATCTGAGTCTGATTCTTATGACGAGAAATTACGTATGATTTTGTTATATTAATTACATTAATTACATATGTTGTTTTGGTAATCCGAATCATAAGTGATTTCCAATCATAACGAAGTAAATTATTTATATTAGCATTACTATTTGTTTTTGTGCATAGATTTCAATGTTTGTTACATTAATAGCATTATGTTCTCTCTCTCTGTATGTGTGTGTGTGTGTGTGTGTATATAAATATATATATGAAAATATGTTGTTTGTGTGATATGTGTTCACTGATTTTAATGTCCATTACATTAATGACATTATGTTTCTTACAAGAAGTCATATGATCATTCAAACTAATTAACATTAATTGTGGAAATATAGGTAGTTTCCACAATTACTTGCAAGGCCAATGGAATAAGGGAGTTCAACAAAGAAGACAATATATGATATTATTCTTGGGTATTATAAAATATGGGTTGATCCACTATGTATGGTAATCCAAGGAACTGTAAGAAAAGAAAAGTCATATTTGATTGGAACTATTAAAAATCCCTTGGAACTAAGTATCTCCATAAGAAGAGTCCATTATTTCTTTAGCTCCTATATGAATTGTAGATTTCAACATATTTATAACACTAGTTCATTCTGCACTTTATATACCAATCAAAGAGATAACTCATTTATAGTGATCATGTTTAATTACCTTGTAAGAAGAGATTAAGCATATAAACATACCCTGATAGATGAAATAAATTTTATTACAAAAAATATGTTAATAAAAATTGATTCAATACTTCGCCAAGCTTTCCATAAAATGCTAATATTCCTTTTGGTGAGAGGTCGGTTATACTAATCGATGATTTGGAACAATTGTTACTTGCCATGGATAAACCTGTATATGTATATGAAGGTCTTACGGAAAAAAATTATGAAACACATTCAGAATGTTTGTGACCCTTGATACCATGTTTTGGAAAGATGGGCAAAGTAATGAGAAAAAATGTTTTCATCATTTGATGATGAATGTTAGAGATAGAGTGATAACGGTAGAAGAATATAAATTACATATGACTCATATGAATACTGCCTTGGGTATTTCCACAAAAGAGTCATTAATAAAGCCATACATTTGTTTGTGACAAATAATGATGTACAAAATGACCATTTTTCTTACTATTCACACTTTTCATCATTCAACATTGTTAATTTATTACTATTCAACTTATTTCTTGTCTAACTTTTTAAATAATCTTCTTCGTATTACTCTATTATTTCAACCAAGGAAAGTGAGTAAATTTTAAATGATTAGATTTATCTCAAACACATTTGTATACATAGCTATGATCATCTACAAGTTTGGTGTAATCATCCACGACTGAAATCAATCTAGAAGATTTATATTAACTTCGGATCTACCATGCATTGAGAAAACCCAAAATTCTCAAGATGTAAACCCTTCATCCACTTTTACTTGAAAAAGTTTGTAAAAATTTGATCCATCTCAACACATGATAAATCCAAAACTAAAATGATTCTAAATTGATTTAACACTTTCATATATATATATAATTTAAATTAATATCATCAAAATCATAAACAACACTTACTAAAATTACAACCTAACATATAACATTTCTTTAAAAAGTAATAAATCTAATGTATAACCCTTAGGATTGTAATGAAATATAATGAATTATTTTCTAAGCTTATATAGCGAGATTGTTTATAAAAGCTACACTTGCTTTCTTTATAATGGCTACAAAATATAGAAGCCAACATTTCTTTAAAAAAATAATAAATCTAATGTATAACCCTTAGGAATGTAATGAATTCTAATGAATTATTTTATAAGCTTATAGTAGTGAGATTCTTTATAAAAGCTATATTTGCATGTTTTTATAATGGCTAAAAAAAAGGCAAGTAGTTCATTTAGAAAGAGGTGTTGATGGATGGAATAAATGTTTGTAATGCAAAGTACTGTAATGTTGGTGAAGGATGTTGGGTTCAAATTTGTATATTATGATCATAATATTGTTGAAATCGATATGGTTAATAAATAATATAATAATAGTTTTATTTTAATATAAGTATGTTATATATGATTAACTTAATAAAAAATAATTTTTTTATAAAATTTATATATGATTAATTATTTAATTAATAAAAAATAAATGAAGTAAAGAAAGTTTTCTAAATTGCTCTATTGATATGAGATTTTAAGCTTTTCAAAATCTAATAACATAAAAATAAATATATGATTAAGTGTTTGAAACTAATGGAGTAAGTAAACACTTTCATGGCATGGATCAATGTAGATTAAAATATAACTAAAACAAATAATAATAGAAACATTTCATTATAAAGTGATGAGATTAATGCTATGCGATTAAAATGAAAGGATTGGAAAATAATAAGTTTGACTTACTCATCGTGTCATCATTCACATTATGTGTGTGTCGAACCTTGTACATCATTTCGAAAAACTATTAAGATATATGACTTGTTTATATGCTATTTAAGGTAGGTATAAGTTAATAGTGGCCTTTCACGACATGTTAGTGTTTTTGAAAAAATTATTTTGTATGTATGGTTTTTTTCTATTACACTTGACTCTTATTGTTTAATGCTTAACAGGAAAATAGTTATACGTTAATTTGGAAAGATGATTTGAAACTTTAACAGTATTAATTTGAATATAGTGTAAGATAATAAAATATTCGAAAATAATAATATAATAGTTTCTTTTTTTTCCTCTTACCATATAAGATATAGAAAAGAGCAAGAAGTAACACATATTTTGTATAGTTTTTTTTAATGATTGAGCTTGTTAAAAATTTAATATATTTGGCTAGATTATCAATTGAAAAGACCCATAATAACATTGTAAAATGATTATTTTTTTTGTTGATTTGATTTTAAATATTAATGAAAAGACCCATAATAACATTGTAAAATGATTTTTTTTTTGTTGATTTGATTTTAAATATTAATGCAATTGTTATGTTTCATTTTCAAAATGATCAATACATGTTAATTGTATACTTTATAGATAATCTTAGTTTTCAATAAACTTGGTTTACAAATATAGAAAAAATACATATGTCTATAAATAAAATTAACAACTTTAAATCTTCATGCATTTATCACTTAATCACAATGTTATAATGCTTCTAAAATTTTAATAACCCAAAATATTTTTTATAAAATGGATCTCCGGTTCAATATGATATTAGAAATAATAATAAGCACAACTTGGTGTGTGGCACGTGTGTACGTGCATGCACATATCTTTCTTATAAAGAATGCATAAATGTCCAATTTAGTAACATTTGTGTGTTTATTACAAATATTATGTGTATAAAAAGCAATATATAGGTTTATAATAATAATTACAAGCGCCATTTTATAATTGTATTATAGATTTCAAACAATATTATTATTAAGTCAATATTATTTAGGAGGTGATAGAATTTCTTAATTCATTGTATATTATGTTTTTTGAGATAATAGACGAGAACATCTTGGCTTATCAAGCCTAACTATATAGGGAATCGATATACCCCACCAAAAAGGGTGTGGCATATTTGGAGGAACCACCCAATGGTTAGCTCGCTTCCATTACATAAATATACCAACTACTCCCCCAAATCCAAGCCCCATTCCCATCCCCAATGCTATCAATGGCATATTTTCATCCACGCAACTTAGCCATTCTACTCTTACATCACTACTTTTAGTAGCACTATCACATTTTCTCACTTGCTTTTCATTTTCATTACAAGTATCTAAAGGACAGCCCCATAAACACTTATTCTTTTGAAATGAAGTTGCATTGAAAGTGGAAAATTGTGTCCCCATTCAGATTCTGCCACAAAGGATGTTTGATGAAATTCCCAGAACAACCAACCTATGTAATTTTGAGACGTCTTCAGGGATTGGTCCACTCAAATTATTTTTCGCTAAGTCCAACTCCTACAAAGTATATATCTCACTAAGAGATGAAGGTATTTTCCCTTCGAGATGATTTTCAGATAAATTCAACAATCTCAAGTGGCTCATACTTTCTATGCTTGCATGGATTTTTCCTGCAAGATTGTTGCAAGACAAATCAAATATAGTGTTTTCAGAAGACATATATGAAAGAATAAACTCATTTTCTTTGATAACAATTTCCATTTCCATACATAATTCATCACCATTTGACACATTTGTAAATCCCATAGAGTCTCTCAAGATGAGCTAGTATTCTCCCACTAAATTTGTTGTTGCATAAATCCAACACATGCAATTTGGTGAGATTTGTGATGTTTTCAAGAATACAACCATTTATATTATTATAACCAAGGTTTAAAACAACCAAGTCATGAAAAAGTGTGAAGTATTGAAGAAGCTCACCTATCAATCCATTTTTCCTTAGATCCAAGAAGTTAAGTTGGGTACAATAAGCCAAAGATGGGGGCAATGTGACAGAGAAGTTATTAGAGTGAGTTGAGAAAATTGACATATAAGTGCAATTGCAAAAGACATTAGGAATCACTCCTGTTAAGTTTTTTTCTGATATATCTAATATTTGAAGTGAAACCAAACCATTAAAACTATCAGGAATACTCCCCAAAATACTATTATTATATATGTTTAGTGTAGTAAGAGCCTTTAATTGACCTATGTTATATGGGATATGACCACTTAACTTGTTTGAATCCAAATTTAAAGCTAACAATGCTTGAAGCTTTCCTATAATTCTTGGAACCGTGCTTGTCAAATTGTTGTTTGAAAGGTAAAGGTATTCGAGATTTCCTAAATTAGTAATAGTTTCAGGGATGTTACCTTTAAGTTTATTATTAGAAAGATATAGGGAATTAAATTGACTCAAATTTCCAAGGGCTATAGGAATGCAACCCATTAACTCATTGTTTGAAAGATGTAAAACAATTAATTGACTCAAATTAACAAGGGTTTCAAGAATGTTACCAGTGAGTTTGTTATAAGAGAGGTATAAAGCAGTTAATTGACTCAAATTGACAAGGGTTGAGGGAATATTACATGTGAGTTTATTATCAGAGATATCAAAAAAAATTAATTGACCCAAATTGACAAGGGTTGAGGGAATATTACCTCTGAGTTTGTTACAAGAGAGGTATAAATTAGCGTCAAAATGACAAGGGTTGAGGGAATATTACAAGAGAGGTATAAAGTAGTTAATTGACTCAAATTGATAAGGGTTGAGGGAATATTACCTGTGAGTTTATTATCAGAGAGATCTAAAAGAGTTAATTGACTAAGACAAGGTACGAGGGAATATTACGAGTGAGTTTATTATGAGAGATATCTAAAAAAAAGTCAATTTAGTCAAAGTGATAAAGGTTGGGGGAATGTTACATGTGATTTTATTATTATAGATACTTAAGATATTCAACTTTTTCAACTTGACAAGGACTTTAAATATGCTTCGAGTGAGTCCGTTTTGAATAAGGGTTGGGCTAATCAACATGGTGAAATTAGCAATGTCTTCATCCTTCTCCAATTCTATAGATCCCCAACGTGGTCAATTTGGTCAAATTTGCAATTTTGTTAGATATGCTCCCTTCTTTGAGGTAGTAACTATAAAGCCATAGATCGGAAAGGGGAAGCCAGAATATTTTGGAAGGAATAGAACCCCAAATATTAGAACCAGATATCAAAAGCTGTGTAAGATGTGTTAGATTACCCAACTGGCATGGTATGCTCCCTTTGAAGTTAAGATCATAAAGATACAGAGTCGAGAGGGGAATTCTAAACATTTCGAAAGGAATAGAATTCGAACTATTATTGTTCCCAATCCATAGCTTTGTAAGGTGTGTCAAATTTATCCAACTGACATGGTATACTTCCTGAGAATTTGTTAATCTAGATCTAGGAGCTTTAGATTATAGAACAAGCCCAATTCAACTGGAATAGAACCTTCGAAGAGATTAAATCCAATGTGAAGTGCTTCTAGTGCTTTAAGGTTGCCAAACGCGTGTGGAATTCTTCCAGTGAAACTATTTCAAGAAATATCTAGGGTGCGCAACTTCTGTAGCAAGCCCAATTCGACTGCAATAGAACCACTGATCATATTATGACTCTGGTCAAGTACTTGCAACACTTTAAGATGGCCAAACTCACGTGGAATTATTCCATCTAAACTATTACCGGAAAGATTTAAAGTACGCAATAAAGACAGATTGCCGAGAGACTAGGAAAGAGTACCTTTCAAACTTTGTGTGTAATAATCTGCATGAAGGTCAATGGTGAGTACCTTTCATTATAGAGCCAGAAGATTAATGCTATGAGATTGAGAGATAATATGGAGTCAACTTCTTCGATTAATTTGATAATCTTAAGTAAACACTTTCATGACATGGATCAGATGAGTGTAGGTTAAAATATAACTAAAACAAAATAATAATAGAAACCTTTTGTTATAGAGTGAGGAGATTAATTTTATACCACAAAAATGAAAGGGTTGGAAAATGATAAGTTTGACTTAATCATCGGTCTACCATTCATGTATGTATGTATGCATGTATGTATGTAATAATAATTTTATGCATGATGTGTTTGTTGAATCTTGTTTATCACTTCGAAAAAAATATTAGTATATATGACAATTTTACATGTTATTTAAGGTATGTAGTGGATTTTCATGACACGTTAGTGTTTTTGTAAAAAGAATTTTCTATGTATGGTTTTTTCTTATTATGCTTAAAGCGGACTATAAGTTAATGATAGTCTTTCATGCTTAAACATGGAAAAATAGTTATATGTTAATTTGGAAAGATGATTCGAAACTTTGATAGTACTAATTTGAATATAGTGTAAGACAATAAGATATTTGAAAATAATATGATAGTTTCTTACATTTTTTTTATGAATTTTTTCCCTCTTACTATAAAAGATATAGAAAAGAGCAAGAAGTAATACAAGATATAGAAAAGAGCAAGAAGTAACACACACACATATATATGTTTCAGTTTGTTAAATATTTAATACATTGTGGTTAGATTATCAATTGAAAAGATCCATAATAATATTGTAAAACCATTATTATTAATACATCTTAATTGTATACTTTATAGATAATCTCATTTTTCAGTAAACTTGGCTTACAATGTTATAATGCTTCTAGAATTTTAATAACCCAAAATAATTTTTATAAAATGGATCTTTGGTTCAATATAATATTAGAAATAACATGTGTGCATGCACTCACATATCTTTCTTATAAAGAATGCATAAATGTCCAATTTAGTAACATTTGTGTTTATTAAAAATATCATGTGTATAAAAAGCATATATGGATTTATAATAATAATTACAAGCACCATTTTATAAGTGTATTATAGATTTCAAACATTATTAAGTCAATATTACAATATTATTTAGGAGGCGATATAATTTCTTAATTCACCATATATTATGTTTATTGGGATTATAGAGTAGAACATTTAGGCTTATTAAGCCTAACTATACAGGGAATCGATATACCCCCCAAAAAGGGTGTGGCATATTTGGAGGAACCATCCAATTTTTAGCTCTCTTCCATAACATAAATATATCAACTAATCCCCCAAATCCAAGCCTCATTCCCATCCCTAATTCTATCAATGACATATTTTCATCCACGCGACTTAGCCATCCTACTTTTACATCACTACTTTTAGTAGCACTATCATCTTTTCTCACTTGTCTTTCATTTTCATTACAAGTATCTGAAGGACAACTGCATAAGCACTTATTCTTTTGAAATGAAGTTACATTGAAAGTGGAAAATTTTGTCCCCGTTGGGATTCTTCCGCAAAGATTGTTTGATGAAATGTCCAGAACAACCAACCCATGTAATTTCGAGAGGTCTTCAGGGATTGGTCCACTCAAATTATTTTTCGCTAATTCCAACTCCTCCAAAGTAGATATCTCACTAAGAGATGAAGGTATTTTCCCTTCTAGATGATTTTGAGATAAATTCAACAATCTCAAGTGGCTCATACTTCCTATGCTTGCAGGGATTTCTCCTGTAAGATTGTTGCAAGACAAATCAAATATATTGTTTTCGGGAGACATATATGAAAGAATATACTCATTTCCTTTGATAACAATTTCCATTTCCTCACTTAGTGTATCACCATTTACTCACTTAAGGCATATGATGATGATGAGAATGGGAAAAGGGTTTCCACAATGAGTGATTGAGGAGCATTGGCGTTGGTGTAGGCAGAGAGGCAGCCTGGATGCACCATAAAAGCAACAATATCAGAACAACATCCATTTCTCCCTCTGGGATTGCAAACTCTTTATTAAAAGTAAAGCCTGTAATTTGGGTGTTTAGGGATATTTACCTATACATATATATATAGCGCTAGGGCTCCTCTGTGTACAAGTCTGGTGGTAGATGCTAGCAGAAGATTGAGTTGGTGTGGGCAGATGAGAGGAAATCATGGGGAAATTGTTGAACAACTTTATTGAAACTTATATGTGTGGTATGAATTCACTCGTGGTCTTCTAAGGGAACTTGAAAAGAGAGAAATAACTTTAAATACTTTTCATGGAACTTGAAAAGAGAGAAATAACTTAAAGGACTTTTCATAGGTGGCATGTGGCGAGCCTACAACAATTTGGAAAGCCAAACGAAATACACTATTGAAGGAGGGCTAAACGAAGTATGGATGTTTTTATTTTTTTTGCTCAGAAATTAACTTTTGGTTAATTTAAGAGGCCATGGGACACATTAACTTTTGGTTAAGTTAAGGGGCTATGGGACAAATTAACTTTTGGTTAAGTTAAGGGGTTTTGGTTAAGTTAAGGGGTCATGGGTGAGCTCTAGATACTGGGTCAATAGGCCTTTACTTTACTGTTTTTATTGATATACCATCTTAGTCTTGGAGGGATTATACTTTTCTAATTTATATTATACTATGTTTAACCTAATTTAAACCAAATAAAAATGTATTCTTGTTTTTGTTTTATTATTCTTTGCAATAGTTTAAATGTTAAAGGTTTTGGATTTTTTGGTGAGTTTTTGTTTGTTTGTTTTTCATAATATATTTTTTCTAAAGGCATATGATAGTTGTTAAATTTGAATAAGTGACATGATGCTCTTGTGAGCCCCTATGTAATCCTTAATATGCTCTTGTAAAGCCCCTTTATAATAAATGTTTTGATGAAAGTTTATAATATAATTTTATTCATTAATATTTTTTTTTAAATTTAAAGTATTTTTTATTTAGTAAATTGAACTATTTTTTGTATTTAAACTATAATATTTACTATAAAACATTTAATTAAAATATATATTTTTAAATATAATTAAATATTATTAATTTTTTTTAATTTTTAATTTTATTTTTTATTTTTTAATTTAGATTTTCTAATAACATATATATTGCATTGTTTTCCATCCTATTTAAACTTTCAATTACAAGATCAAGATTTCTACACAAAGGAGAAATATCTATTCTATTTAAAACAAACAAACTAAACATAACTTTAATATTTTTTTTTTAATTTTATATAGGAGATGTCTAAATATTAGATTATTTGGTCACTATAAGGGAACCCAATTAGACTTCAAAACGTTTGGAATAGGGAACCCATACAAATTTTGGCCTAGCTATTGTTTCACTGGTTTGGAGTTTTACGAGCTGCGACTAGATCCATCATTTAGGTTTTTTATTTAATGGGATTAAATGAAGAATGCTTTAACCTACTAGAAGTCCTAAATTACTCTATCATATCCAAGTTAGGAGCAATATTAAAAGGGACAAGCAACAAATGACATTGAAATACATATTCTAAAAAAAACTAAATACAATGCTAGAAATGTATAACAATCACATAATGATATAAGACTATTAGAATAATTAAAACATTAGAACATTCCACATTTATAGCTTGTATAAAGCAAATATACTATGTGAGTAGAAAACATAAAGTTGTAAGAATAGTCAAATACAAATCAAAACATTCTTACTACATATGAGCGAAAGATAAAATGTGAAGCAGTTCAATGACATTCATATCCATCACAATCATAGTCCCATGCAAAACTTGAGTCCAACAACAAGTTTGTATTTATCCACTGAAATAATTCTTACAACAAAATGAGTAGAAAAAGCTCTTGTGCCAAAAGTCCCTTTTTTCTTCCCCCTCATTTTTCTTTTATAACCTTATATATATATTAAATCTCAAGTGGCCTCTTGTATTTCCAAATTCAATTATGACCTTTTGGTTCCCTCGACACTTGTCACTTTAAATTTACATTGTCTCTTAAAATGATAAAAGTAAAAAAAATTACATCATCTTAATAGGGAACATTTTTTTGGGCTTTAATGAATTGATCCCATAGCCCACAATCATAATAAATCACATTCAACTGTTTGGGCTCTAGAAAAAGGATACTTTGTGACTCACTGCTTCTCTAGCCACAAAGGTCATCCCTTTAATGACAGTACTATGACATGTTGTCATGAAATCAATCTTTCACATGGGTATCCTAACCCACTCCTACAATGCTTGTGCAAGATGTACTCCTAACAGTTCCAATGTCTTCATCTATGATTGTTCTTAATTCTTCCAATCACTTCTCTTTGGGGATGGGTTCTTCAAATGTTCTCGAAGGTGGTAGCTTGACACCTTTTGAACACTTTCTCTATGGTTATATATACTTTGACATTTGTTCAATGAATTGGTAATGTCCTTTTGTAGTGATGATCCTACTTTCTGACATTTATCTGGGGTGTAATAGTCCAACTAAATCTCTTCTGTGGCGCTTTTAGGAAAGTAGGGTTGAACTGTTTTGTTCTTTTGCTTCCAGGATACTATCATTCTTCAATTTTCTCTTGACCTTTATAATGTTTTTAGTATGTTCTTGGGCCTTTTAATTACAACTCTGAGTTTATGAGACCTTCTAAACCTCATAAGGTTGTTCAATAACTAACCCATGTACTCCTACTACATTACAATAGCGTGGGAATGAAACTTTGAAAGGATTTTTTTCTTCTCTATATGTTTCTACCTCCACTGCTAGTGCATACATTTCATGTTATAATCTCTCTATCCTGGTCATCATGGGCAACTTCTCAACTTCAAGATTTTCTACTTGAGATTTTAGTGCATCCTTATCCTTCTACGAATCTTGTAATGATATCTCCAAAAGACTCCCCCCCCCCCCCCCCCCCCCAAAGAGAATCATAATCATGTCTTAACTCGACTCCCTCTCTCCTAGCTTCAAGAAGATGATCTTCTAACAGATTTATTTTCCACACATGGTATGTGTCAATTCCTTTAAAAAAATTTGTATGTTATCTTCAGTTTCCATAGAGGTAGCTTCATTCATGGTTGCCATAAATTTTGGTGCTTGATCGGTGCATTTGAAAACAAGGTTTTCTAGAGTGACATTCATCTCAGGTTGTGCAAGAAGCCTAATTTTCTTATGCATTCTTTGCACTATTTGTTTCTTCTTCGGGATGGAAATAAAGGAGATGATATTAGCTACCATATATGTCTTGGATGATGTGTATGCATTAGTGTTGATCTACCTTACAATAAAGTTGCCCTTGATGAGAGGGATAATGTAATTGGTGGTTGGTGTCTCTATATCAATGTCTCATAGGCCATTGTCTTGTACTTCTTAGTATTGTTTCTACTCTTCCTCTACTTTCCTTCAAGATTATTCTTATGCTTTTATCTTTTCTTTTTTGTTTAATTGAACCTTGTCTTGTTGCTTCTCTTATTCCTCTTTCTTCGGTATCTTTTCCTATTTGTCCTTTTTGTCTTGCTCTTTTTTAGCTAGAGATTATACTTCAACTTTTCTTTGTAACTCTACCTATTTAGATTTTGCTTCTTATTGCTCTTGGATTGTATCTATTATTTTTCTTTCTTATTTTCTTCCAATCGTCCATTTTATTCTTCCTTCTTTCTTGTATTCTCTTCATCGACAATATTTGCAGCCTCCTTCAAGAGAGTCTATTGTTTCTCTTCATGGGGCTCTTTTAGGTCCTTTTCTATCAACTCACTAGTAGTATCCTTTTCTATTCCTTTTCCTTTTTTCATTATTTTCACTAATTCTTGAAGACTTTGTGCTTTCCTGTAAATCTCTTCTTTTGCACAAAAGTGATCTGCATAGGGCCAATGGAACTTGATGAATGCACAATGGTTGGCAAGTTTTCCATGTCTATCATCCATGTAGAACATTCTTTTTCTGAAATGAAAGATTGATAATTTTTTGGTCTAATCCAGAGATGCCTTTACTTTAGAGATCTTGTATGCCCCAACTAATATTGATAGGAGTGGCCACGATATATTTTTAGTGTTGGCTAAAGCTGTTGCGATCCCATTTATGAACATATGTCTTGAAATTTCCCTAAGGACCATATAATCCATGATGTATTTTGGGAAAATGTAAGGGTCCTTAAATCCTCTATAAATCTATAAATACACCCCTTCTTCAATCAGATACCAATATCCCAACTAAGTCACCATATCGATAGCATTATTTGGCATACATTTGGTCATTGATCCATAGATGATTGTGTATAAGGGCATAATAAAATATTCACAAATATTCTTGTAATAACCATCATCTTTATTTTCCCACGTAGTTTGGAAACACACATGTATAGGATTTTTTGTGGGGCTCCACTACCACCCCATGCTAGGAAAGCTATGGAGAATACAAACTGCATCCATAAGATATGAAGACATATGAAAATTAGACTAGTCCATGAGAATACCATTATATTCCTTCTTAATTGCATCTTCCATGATAACAGAGATGATACCTTCCTAGTTGAATATTATGGCACACAAAATCACATGATAGAACAAAGGGGTCCATTCCAACTTAAAGTGGAGTTCATCTTTCACCCCATATAGTCTACATAAAAGAGTTGGTGGCTATTCGATAGGGTTATTTCAACATCTTAGTCTTATATTCGATGCTTTATATTTGGAGGAAATGTTTCCTTGGAATCCATGATTGCTTGATAAGGCCTATATAATCAATCTTTAATGACTTAACCTACTTGTTTGTGATGTTAATCTCATCCGCTAAGAACTTATAGGATTTATATAGGGTAGACGGTTGGAAGCAAGAAAATCATTTGTTTGCAACATTTTTTAGGATGCATTATGTGGCATTAATATGGGGAATCAACCAACCGATCACTTCAACACATGGGGATAGTTTAGATTTTGTTGTTTCCTTGCGTAACCCAGACTACTTAATGTTTTGTTAGATTAATATCTCCTCTGCACTCATTGATTGATACTCCTCCATTCTTAAAAGTGGATACATATTCTTCCATCGATATTCTAGTTCAACTCCAGTTGTACATATGGTGTTGTCATACTGAATATGGAGGATTGTTTCTTCTTCCATTTTGTCACCAAAACAAACTTCTTACACAGTCCTACATAGTTTTTCGATCCTTTGGTGAGACATGGAGAAATCATGCAAACCATTAGAGACAACATCATCTTCCATTAAAGGAAAATTACAATATAAAAATATGAAAACAAACTAGCACTTTGTTGTTGGTTTTTTCACACTAGCACATGCAAAAAGAACCTACTAAGGGTTGTGCTACAATTAATCGAGTTTCAAAGGATAAACATACAAAAAAAAGTAACTAATATAGTAGGCATGAATAACTGAACAACAACTAAAATAAATCTAAACTAACACATTCAAGCATCCTTTATTATGTAAATAGACACAAATTTCTTTCAAAGAATAAATAATGCTCTTTCATTATGTAAAAAATGGAGTTTACAAGGATTTACGATAACCTTTGAGTTGTAGTGAAAGGCCCACTACAACAATACATGGGAGGGTTTGTTTGGTCTCCTTGCAATCCATACTTCTCCAGCCACACTTCACATACATGGTCTCCAATAAGGAGAGAATGGAACACAAAGGAAGTTTTAATCTTGAGGATATTTTCACTGAGTAATGATTCAAGTAATGAATGGAGAATTGGTATCAATTAAGGGGCCTTCATAGTGTAATTATAGGAACAATAGATAGAATGAGAATTAGGTTAGGCTTTCTTTTTTGGTTTTTTTGCATTTTCCTTTTTTATCCTTGATTTTTGTGGTGCAGGGTCAGATCAACCACTATCAACCCAACCAGCACCTCCAGGATCTGGTGGATCCTACACTTGGCAGGATTACCAAATTTATCCCTCAGCTAAATTCTACTTTAAAATTGCCTCCTCGGAACAATCTTTTCTGCAACAGAGTTTCCTCATGTGGGTTGGGGGATGCAAGATGCCAACTTTTCTAAGTTATGTCCCTGCAACTTGTCTCCCACAATCTTTCCAACCGTTAGATCTATGTGGCCTTCTCCATGACTGTCTATCTACTCTTTGATGCGGATCTCACAGATCTTTGTAGATCCGTTATCCCCTCGCAACTTCCATTGTAGATCTCTCTTGGACCATCAAATCTTCGTCTACAAACTCAATCCCCACCATTCATTCTCTGCAAAACTTGTTAATGACAAAGAATCTGTGTGCTGCACCGATTGATCAGAGAAATGATCAATCCAACCTGCAATATTGAATATTCATTAGCCTAACACTTCTATGCATGCATTTACGATCTACTTCAACTATTCAAGCAATAGTTTCATGCGTGAATCAACAATTTCAAAAAAATACATAGATGTTTAAAAAACCATTGAAGTTAGCTCTGCACAGATATATAATTCAAACAGTAAATGCATATGGGCTAACCACACTGCAAACACACAACTAATCTTTCTATTAAGTAATAGAAAAAACACACAAATCTCCTCTTCCTCTTCAGTCTTTCCAAAATATTTACAAGTGGAAGTCAGACACAGGTCTTACCTTCCTTTCTACGAATTGGGATTCTAACCCAGAAGAACAGAACTAAAGAACATAACCCCCTCTACTTCTCTAATATGCCTATTTAACCTAAAGTGTTACTTCCCCCACCGAGTGGTCCAACAACCGAAAAACAAACAACTACACTGCATGATGAAAACGTCCTTGTCTCAACAAAACAAACTACAGCTTGATCTCCACATAGGGAGTCATGATCCACCATCATTCCTATCAACATTAAAAAACTATGACTCATCAAACCAAAAATATGCCACATCATGTGATCAGCTCATCACATTGATGGCATGCCATGATGCTCCTGTATCACATTAGTTACATGACTCATCCTTTACTGACACCTATCAGATTAGATATTTTATCCTATCTAGACTTGCTAGGAAAATAAAATACTTTACATGAAATTTTACAATGTCTCTACAACTGACCCCTCCTTCAGAAAATGTCTAGAGCTTAAGGTTCGATCAGAAATTTAGTAGTTGGTCTTGAGAGATAATGCTAATGTATTAGACTCCCAAAGTAGAAAGAAGACATGATCTCCTGATATTATGCAACTTTATCCCACATCCTCCTAAATCCCAAACTTTTGTTTGCTGCTATCCATAAGCTTCACTATCTTCATTTTTCTTTGGGTGTAACCTTCCAGGATTCCAAACCTTATGTTATAGTACTCCACTGTCTTTACCTTCATCATTCTTCTCTCTCTATTCAAATTTACAGTGATCTTCCTGCTTTACCCTGTTGTAGCTTTTCTTAGGAATTTTCATTAATTTCCATTATTCATCTATGACATCCTTCAAATTATTTTTCTGCTGAAAACAAATCTTGTGTTCATTACTCTCACACTGCATTTTACTGCATTCTATACATTCATTTTCAAACTGCTAGTTACCCTCTTCAACCTTCCTTCATTTAATTTCTGCTACAACTCTTGAGATTGTTGTAGATGTTGGACATTGCTTCCACCCAAACTTCCTAAATATCTCTGAAGATATCCCCCTCTGGAATATCCTTCTCATGCTCTCTACTTGCAAATTCTCTTTCAAAGAGTAATCTGTCTCTCAGTTTTCTGATTGGAACAACATAGTCACTCACACTCCTCTACATATTAATTAACATAACATAATTTAACAAACTAATATATGCTTTTGTCTCAGCCAAAACTTGAGACATTTCCATCTTATTGACTGCAATCATTTTCAACAAACTCTTCAGCCATTCACCTTCTTCCTGACTCATCTCAAACACATCATCAGTATGTTGATCATTAACTTCAACATAACTCTCTTCCTCTTGCTCCAATACTTCCAACCAATACTTCAAACATTTATTTTCTACTTGATTCCCTTCAAGTATTTCATCAGTGTGTTGCATTTCAATGTCAGTATAACTCTTCTATGCCTCTTCCTTGACAATATTCAGTAATTGTCCTTCAATTCTTTGACCATTTCTATCAGTCAATCGAGTCTTCCTCAGTCCCAAGACTGTTTCATCTTCAATTTGAGACACAATAGCCTCACTTTCTCCCTTATGGATTTCTTCTTTCTTGTCACTAACCAAAGTTTTCTGTGACACTATCTCATCCCTCTCTATCAGAATAGAGTTATGATTCTTTGTTCTTATGTAAATACCAAGGGTCTATCCATCATTCTTACCTTGGCTCTCTAAGTAAACCAAATCGTCTTTGTCCTCAGTAGGAACAAATTCCCCCTCATAAAACACGACTATCTCTTCCCCAATAATATTGGTGCCTTCATTAATTAAGGACTCTGTAGGCTCCTTCTATTACAATAACTCATCTTTTTCTTTGTCATTGCTTGAAAACAATTCCATCTATCCATCTAGACTAACTAAATCCTTCACACTTTCATCTTTTCCTATGCACCCCTCAAGGTACTTCATCTCTTCATCAAAACTATTAAAGCATAACTTTTTTACCTAAGGTTTTCATTCACAATTAGACTCAAATTTCTCTAACAGGTTCTCCATCAATAACATCTCCCTATCTACCTCTTCAAGCACTTTGTATTTATTCTTAACATCTTCCTTGTTATGCCTTACCAGATAACTTTTAGCTTCACTTAAGACAATTCCATAAGATGGATTGTCTTCTACAATACCCGCAAACACATTCAAATTATTAGCATTAAACTCATAAGACTCAATGGTCTTATTTGATGATTCAATCATCAAATATTCCCACTTTCCCACGTCTACTACAAGACTCAGAAAATCCTCAGTAACCTTCTTTTTAGTTTCCCCAAGCAGGACCTTAGTATGCTTAATATCCTCCTTTGCCTCTTTTTGTTCTTGGTCATCATGATATGCCAAGTCTTCCTTTTTTTCATCTTTCATAATAAGCTCTAAACCATTGCTTTCACTCAAGTGTGCATGTCCATGTATATGAGACTCAGTTGTCTCATTTTCTTCCTGATGAACAGAATTCATATTTTGTCTTCTTCCTTCATCCTTTATGAAAATATTAACAAATTGTCTTTCCTCATTCTTTGTACTTGTAGAGTCTAGACATACACAAAATATCAGTTTCAAAACATTGAGAGGAAATTACACACTATAGAAATATGAAATATATATTTACATATCATATTGAGAGGAAATTACAGAGTATAGAAAATCGCAGTCTCATTAGATTCTAACGTCCTTCAAACCTTGTGAGTTGTCAGTATTGACTGGACTTTAATGGAGCATAATGGGGAGTTGTCTGTATTGAATTGACATGGCCATAATTTAGCAATGGCCCATGCTGTGTCTTTAACTCACAAGCTATGAAAGATGTTTGTTGGAGTCTGACTGCTTGTTTGTATTGAAACAAATTCAATACATTCACCTTTATGTCTCCATTAAAGTCAAGTCAATTGGGTTAAGCAAAGTCAATACGAAAAATTCACTGGAATCTGGCATTTTCTCTCTATTCCACCACTCAAGTCAAGTCAAGACATGATGGGCATTTTTATGATCTCTATAGTCTGTAATTGCCTCTTAATTTCCTCCTCTATCATCTAACCATCTTTCATTTTCCCCACCCTTACAGTTTCCTCCTCTATCATCTAACAATCTTTCATTTTCCTCCTCTGTCAAAACTGCTTTACAGTTTTCCAAATCCATCATCATCTCAACTTTGCCTGCTTTCATTCCTAGCGATTTAAGGACGTTGACTACAATTTTTCTTTGTCTGTATCGATACTGCCTTACGATTTTCTAACTCACACGTCATTATATTTTCATAAAGTCACTTGAGTCATTACTATTTATCATTTTATTTTTGTTTTCACAAATTTCTAACAAAGATGAAGTCGTCCATAAAAGTTTTGCATGATAAATATTTTTTTGAATGAGAAATAACACAAAAATAAAAACATCCATCCTTCATTTATCCCTCCTTCCATAGTGTATTTCGTTTGGCTTTCCAAATTGTTATAGGCCCGCCATATTCCGTTAGAAGACCACATATGAAAAGTCTTTTAAGTTATTTCTCTCTTTTCAAGTTCCGTTAGAAGACCACCAGTGAATTGATACCACACAATTAAGTTTCAACTCAATCTTACAAAATATATCTTTCATTCACAAATCATTAAATAATACAACTTACATCACACCAACACAAATTAAGGGAAGTGGCCACATAACCAACCTCCAATTTGAGCCCCTTCTTTATATGCATAGCTCTAAGGGTCCTATATGTAGTTTTATCTAAAATTTGTAAAAAGTCTACCTTCTTACATCATTATATACTGCCACTTTCTTCATATAACATGTTATTAGGAATAATGATATCCATACCAAATGGTTGAAGAGGATTCTCCCCAACCACTTAATTGTATGTCCTTTATTCAGATTGAGACTTGGTACATTAACAATACTATGACCTACCTTAGAGGCTTTAGGCAATTAAATATCTACAATTATCATGTCTTCAACCTCATCATGCAACCGCATAAATCCTTTTGCAACCATGACATCATTATAGGCTTTCGTACATTCCCATATCTTGACCAGCACTTCATGTGTACAAAAGATGAAGCCAATGTCACATCTCTCCTAGACCTCGTAGTCAACAAGGTCTCTCTCTATATAAAATATATTTTAACTTTATTTATTTTTAAAACCTAAAAAAAAATCTATAAATATTTTATTTTAATTATAAATATAAAAATAATATAATTTAACTTATAAATAAATCTCATAGTCTTTATTTCATATGGAAATATACACGGGAAACCCAGCAATACTTCCCCATATTAGTGGATGGTAGAGGTGGTAAACAATCATGCTCCCAACCACCCAAGGTGGGGAGGGTAACAATCATGCTCTCAACCACCCAAGATACATCCAATGGACAATATAAAGTATTCTATTTGTTACACATTTTGGATTTTCTAATGTTTTTTAAATGTTCAAATTATATTTTTGAATGTATAAATGAATTTAACATCCTCAAATACTTCAAAAGCATCTAAATTATTCAAATTTAACAATTATCATATGCCTTTAGAAAAAATATATTATGTCAAGAACAACCAAACAAACAAAAACTCACCAAAAACTTCAAAACCTCTAACATTTAAACTATTGGAAAGCTCTGCAATTGAATGGTCGAGAACTCCGAGAACGTATGCTCGTCATGGTATGGTATTCGATGCACACCTCACACCTCACACCAGAAGAGTGCTCCCCATTGACCTTCATCCATCTGAAGAGTACTCTTTCCCAGTCTCTCGGCAATCTGTCTTTATTGCGTACTTTAAATATTTCGGGTAATAGTTTAGTTGGAAGAATTCCACCTGAGTTCGACCATCTGAAAGCGTTGCAAGTACTTGACCTGAGTCACAATATGATCAGCGGCTCTATGCCAGTCGAATTGGGCCTGCTACAGAAGATGCGCACCCTGGATCTTTCTAGTAATAGTTTCACTGGAAGAATTCCACCCGAGATTGGAAACCTTAAAGCGCTGGAAGCACTTCACTTGAGCTCTAATCTTCTGGGAGGTTCTATTCTAGTTGAATTGGGCCTGCTGCAGAAACTAGAGCACCTGGATCTAATCAAAAACAAATTCTCAGGCAATATACCACGTCAGCTGGGTAATTTGACACAAATTATAGAGCTGTGGATTGGGAACAACAATATGTCAAGTTCTATTCCTTTAGAAATATTCAGACTTCCTCTCTCAACTCTGTGGCTCTATGGTCTTAACTTCAAAGGGAGCATACCACGCCAGTTGGGTAATCTGACACATCTTACAGAGATTTGATTATTGGTTCTAATATTTCGGGTTCTATTCCTTCTGAACTATTATGGCTTCCTCTTTCACATCTATTTCTTTATAGTTATGACCTTGAAGAAGAGAGCATATCTAAAGAAATTAAAAATTTGACAAAATTGACCACGTTGACGCTCTCTGGAATTGGAGGGAAGGATGAAGACATTGTTAATTTGACCAAGTTGATTAGCCTAACCCTTTTTCAAAAGGGACTCACTAGAAGCATATTTAAAGTCCTGGTCAATTTAAGTCAATTAACTTTTTTATATATTTCAAACAATGAGTTAACTAGTTGCATTTCTATAGCCCTTGGAAATTTGAGTCAATTGACTACCCTAGATCTTTCTAATAATAAACTTAAAGGTAGCATCCTTGAAAGTATTACTAATTTAAGAAATCGTGAAAACCTTTACCTTTCAAAGAACAATTTGATAGGCACAATTCCATATAACATAGGTCAATTAAAGGCTCTTACTATACTAAACATATATAATAATAATATTTTTGGGACTATTCCTGATAGTTTTAATGGTTTGGTTTCACTTAAAATATTAGATATATCAGAAAACAACTTGACCAGAGTGATTCCTAATGTCTTTGGCAATTGCACTTATATGACAATTTTCTCAGCTCACTCTAATTACCTAGATGGCACATTGCCCCCATCTTTGGCCTCTTATACCCAACTTAACTGGTTGGCTGTAAGGAAAAATGGATTGATAGGTGAGTTTCCTCAATACTTCACATTTTTTCATGACTTGGGTGTTTTAAGCTTTGGTTATAATAATCTAAATGGTTGTATTCTTGAAAACATCATGAATCTCATGAAATTGCATGTGTTGGATTTATCCAACAACAAATTCAGTGGGAGAATACCAGCTCATCTTGAGAGACTCTATGGATTTGCAAATGTGTCAAATGGTGATACATTCCTAGAGGAAATGGAAATTGTTATCAAAGGAAATGAGTATAATCTTTCATATATGTCTTCTGATAACACTATATTTGATTTTCCTTGCAACAATCTTACATGCGAAATCCCTACAAGCATAGGAAGTATGAGCCACTTGAGATTGTTGAATTTATCTCCAAATCATCTAGAAGGGAAAATACCTTCATCTCTTAGTGAGATATCTACTTTGGAGCAATTGGACTTAGCGAAAAATAATTTGAGTGGACCAGTACCTGACGACCTCTCAAAATTACATGGGTTGGTTGTTCTAGACATTTCATCAAACAACCTTTGTGGCAGAATCCTAACCGGGACACAATTTTCCACTTTCAATGCAACTTCATTTCAAAAGAATAAGTGTTTATAGGGTTGTCCCTTAGATACTTGTAATGAAAATGAAAGGAAAGTGATAAAAGGTGATAGTGCTACTAAAAGTAGTGATGTAAGAGTAAGATGACTAAGTTGTCTAAATGAAAATATGTCATTGATAGCATTAAGGATGGGAATGGGGCTTGGATTTGGGGGAGTAGTTGGTATATTTATGTTATGGAAGAGAGCTAAAGATTGGGTGGTTCCTCCAAATATGCCACGACAATTTTTGGGGGTATATCGATTCCCTGTATAGTTAGTCTTGGTAAGCCTAAATGTTCTAGTCTATTATCTCAAAAAACATACTATACGGAAAATTAAGAAATTCTATCACCTCCTAAATAATATTGAATTAATTATAATATTGTTTGAAATCTATAATACAATTATAAGATGGTGCTTGCAATTATTATTATAAATCTATATATGATTTTTTATACACAATATTTTTAATAAACACAAATGTTACTAAATTGGAGATTTATGTATTCTTTATAAGAAAGATAAGTGTGAGTAGATGCACACACACCAACTTGTGCTTATTATTATTTTTACTATTATATTGAACCAAAGATCTATTTTATAAAAAAATTATTGAGTTATTAAAATTCCAGAAGCATTATAACATTGTGATTAAGTGATAAGTGGACGAAGAATTAAAGTTGTTAATTTTATTTATAAACAATTGTATTTTTTACTTTATTTTATTTGTAAACCTAATTTATTGAAAAGGGAGATTAACTATAAAGTATACAAATAAGATGTATTGATAATTTTGAAAATGAAAAGTAACAATTACATTAATATTTAAAATCAAATAAACACACACATATAATGGTTTTACAATGTTATTATGGGTCTTTTTAATTTATAATCCAACCAAATATATTAAATATTTAACAAACTCAAACATCATTTAATAAATAAATAAATTCAAACATTACTATGGGTCTTTGCTCTATTTTGTTAGTAAGAAGGAAAAAATTCATAAATAAAATGTAAGTAACTAGCATATTATTTTCAAGTATTTTATCTTCTTACACTATTATCAAAATTTCAAATCATTTTTCCAAATTAGCTTATAACTATATTCCATGTTTTTAACATGAAAAACTATCATTAGCTTGTAGTACTCTTTAAGTATAATAAACAAAAAAACTATACATAAAAAAATTTGATAAACAAAAAAACAAACAAAAACCAAAAAACTATTCTTTAAGTATAATAAACAAAAAAAACACTAATATGTCCTTAAAAGGCCACTATTAACTTATACCTACCTTAAATTGTTGTTTGTTTTAGTTATAGTTTAACCTAGAGGGTTAATATATTTAATTCTCAATTATTTTTCAATTACATAACATTAATTTATTCACTCTATTCTCAATTATTTCTCAATTCACTCTATAACAAAAGGTTTCTATTATTGTTTTAATTATATTTACTAAAAAAATTTATTATTATTCTAGATATATTTACTAAAAAAAATTATTATTATTTTAAATATATTTTTTAAAACATTTATCCATGTCATCAAAGTGTTTATTTACTCTATTAGTTTTAATTCCTTTATTAGTTTCAATTACTTTATCAGTTTTAAACATATGTTATTTGAATTTTTTAAAAACTTAAAATCTTATTCCCTACTTCATTTATTTGTTATTAATTAAATAATTAATCATATATTAATGATATAAATTTTTATTTGGTTTAAGTTAATTATATATATAATATTTATATTAAAATAAAACTGTTATTTATTAATATTATTAACTTTATAATTATTTTGTTAATAATATACAAATTTGAATCCAACATCTTCCACCAACATTACAAACTATGGTACTTTGCATTCCAAATATTTATTTCATCAAGATGTCTTTCTAAACAAACTACTTGGCTTCTATATTTTGTAGCCATTATAAAAATTGCAAGTGTAACATTTATAAAGAATCTCACTTGAAAAGAATTCATTAGAATTCATTACATTTATGAGGGTTGTGCATTAGATTTATTACTTTTTTAAAGAAAGATTATAGGTTAGGTTGTGATTTTAATAAGTGTATTTGTTTATGACTTCGATGCTATTGATTTTTATTTAATTTTTTTTAATATGATGATGATGGTGGTGGTGGTGGTGGTTAACGTCTCTTGATACCAAACTTTGGTCTATTGGACGTAAAGAAACGAATTATTTAGTTTGTTTTAAAATTGTATTTCTATGCTCAAAGAACTTGGAGAGAAGTGTCTCGAGCTCACTATAATTTTGACAAGTTAAAAGGCTAGGAAGGTTGGTATTGCAACAAAGAACATGAAACTGAGGTATAATGTGGGTGTACATAGGGCACTCTAAGAGGACGTGTTTTTCATCCTCAATGTTCATATTCTCACAGAGATGGAAAATCCTTTCCACCCATGGTGTTTTAGGAACTTCCCAATGACTTGTTTCACTATGGAGCTCATGATAGTTCGTTCTTATCTTGGCTATATTAATTTTTTCTTTGAAATAGTTAAAACAAAGAGATACTTTTGATCTTCTAGAGTAGGTTCGATGACCTCCTTATATTATCTTAATTTTCTTTTCGCCTCTAGATCTTTCTCACACCACATTTTCTCTTTAAACTTAGAAGTAACAATATTTTTAATGTTAATAATATTTTTTAATGCAACATTTTCATCGATCTCCCAATGTTTAACCAGGACCTGGTATCTTTATGCCAACCTCGCTTGATCCTTAGGTGGTTTTGGCTGGAATTTAAAGCTAGCTTAGGAAGTCTATGGTCTCCCATGTTATTGGTTTTGTGCTTGTACAACAGGAGCCTAGTCATAGCTAGGCTCTCGATAGGGGAAAGGCCCACATCTATAAGGAGAATAAGGTAGGGTGTATTGCTTTTAATTTTGTGTTTATATGTTATAAAACGCTTCTGGATTTGCTCAATCTTTCTCCAAGATTCTCTAGAGATGTTGCAACGCCAAACCTCACACCCATACAAGATAACAGGAGTGGCTAAAGTTTCAAATAGGATATATATATAACTGTTAAATTAATCTAAAATTATTTTAATTTTGGATTTATTATGTTTTGAAATGTGTTGAAATGGATCAAATATCTACAAACTTTTTCAAGTATGTAAAAGTGGACGAAGGGTTTACACCTTGAGGGATTTGATCCTTCTCAATGCATTCTAGATATGAAGTTAAGATATATATTCTAGATTGATTTTAGTCATGGATAGAAATTACTAGATATGAAGTTAAGATAGATATGCTAGATATGAAGTTAAGATAGATATGCTAGATATGAAGTTAAGATAGAAATTACTTATGATTTGGATTACTCAAAACAACATACGTAATTAATGTAATTAATATAACACAAGCATACAAAATTTCTAATTATAAGAATCATTTTTATAAGTAATTTACATACTTGTGGATGGAAATTACCTATGACTTAGATAACCAACATTGCAAGTAATTTTGGAAATTACACACTTTTCCATAATTAAAATTAATTAGTCACTTGAATTATAATATGACTTTTGTTAAGTAACATAATGTCATTAATGTAACGGACAATAAAACCAATGCATGAAGATCAAAATGTAAACATCATATTGTCATTAATGTAAATGACATTTAAATTTAATTTACAACAAACAATATCGTTTTTATATGTAATTTACTTATACCAACAATAAAAAAAATTTTCTGTGTTTAATTATAAGTAAACTAATCTCTTATAACATATATTATATTAGTTTTAAAGTAATTATATATCAAATTATAAATAATTTGTTTTTAATAAAAAAATCTATTTGTAGAAATTACTTGCAATTTCAGAATTAGCATTAATTAACTTGAATGGTCAAATGAATTTTTGTAAGCAACATAATGTAATGGACACTAAAATTAGTGCATGATGATCAAAATGTAAAGAACATACGACCATTACTGTAACATACATTAAAATCTAATTTATAACACAAGTACATTGTTATAAGTAATTAACTTCTAAGTAAACAAATGCAACAAAAATGTATCGTTGTCATAAGTAATTTACTTATTACTGGAGATTGCTTATGACTTTAGTTACTATTGGCATTACAAGTCATTAGAAAAATTACTTGCACTTCCATAGTTAAAATTAATTAATTTGAAATATCATATAGATTTTTGTAAACAACATAATGTCATTAATTGTAATGGACACTCATATCAAAGTATGATGATCAAAATGTGGCATTAAAATCTATGCATGAATCGCAAAACATAAATAACATATTTTTATTAATAAGTAACAAAAACTGAAATATATGGACAAACAACAAAAGTACGAATGTTATAAGTAATTTACGTATGATTGGAAATTACTTATGACTTATATTACCAGAAATAACATACTTAATTATTGTATTTAATTTAATGGGAATAAGTAATTTCCATTCATAGGTACCATTGCTATAGGTAATTTAGTTACTTATGACTAAAAATTAATGACTCAGATTATCATTGGTATTGCAAGAAATTGTGAAAATTACCTATATTTCCACAATTAAAATCAATTAACTTGAATAATCATATGACCTAGAAAGAAGTGGATTCAAAGGTGCATGTATGCCTATAGGAAATAATCTACTTGGAATACATCTCTTCCATCCACATTCTTACCATTCATTGGTATCTCAAGCACCTGTGACTTCTTCCTTAAGAAGCAAGTGTTTTCCTTCGCAATTCCAAGTTAGTTAGCGAGCAATAAAAGAGAATTCAAAGGACCCTCCCAAAGGGAGTGTTGGTTTACTCTTGGAAAATACCTTCCTCAAAGTGATCTTATTATATTCAAAAAAAATTAAATGGACAATAAAAATTTGGTTGAAGAACATCTCTTTTGTTTCATGTCATTTTTGGAAGTCTAGTCTTAGAAGTAGCTTTTGTATGTGTCGTTATTCATTTCATAGCTTCACCATCTTTGTATTGGCCATAATAACCCACTCATGTACTATTTACTTGGTTGCAACTTATAAGGAAAGGAGAATCAGATCACCATTGAACCATTTTTCCCACAATCGAGGCTTAAGGGCTTGTGGGGTTAAGGTCTTAAGGGTTAAGGGGGTTAATGTCTTAGAGGTTAAGGGGGTTAATGGATTATGGGGTTAAGTGGGTTAACAGATTAAGAGTTAGGGGTTTTATGGATTAGGGGCTCAAGGGTAAAGAGTATAATGGGTTTAGGGGTTATGGAAAGGTTAGGGGTTAATGGATAAAGGGTTTAGAGGTTAGGGGGTTAAGCAATTATGGATTAATTGGTTAGGGTTTAATGAAATAAGGGTTACGGGTTAAGCGGTTAGGATTACCTATAATTTTGAACACTTGAACCCTATTAATCATAAAATCTAACCATTATAATGTATTATATTTAAATCCCATAGCCACTTTAATTGTTAATGCTTCATATATAAAGCCAACACTTAACCCCTAATATTTAAGTCCTATAAATCCTAAACCTTAACATCAATAAAATAAAAAACCTATAACTATTTTTACTCTAAAAACTTAACACTAGTAACACCAAACCATTATAACCCCTATACATAACCCATAAAATCCTTGACCTATATAACTCATCACACGTTTTCCATAAGCAATATAACTTGGCATGCCTAATCGATATCCCTTGTAACGACAAACCTAAATTACCTTATAACCCCTATCATATATAAACTCTAAATATTCTAACCTACATAAATTCTAATGTATCTAATATTTAATTAGTTTTAATATATATATATAAAGATCAAGCATTGAATAAATGAAGTTGGTTCAATTAACTAATTGTATCCTATTGACATTAAATCAATGTTTGTTATCAATTGATTAAACATTGTAACTATGGTTTTTACGTCAAACCAACATTGCTTATTCAATATTTAACCATTTTTCTATTAAACATTGGATTTTTTATATTTTCATCTTTGATTTTTTATCTTAATATAGTAATTCAAATTGGATTAGAAATAGGATTATGCCTCCATCCTCTATGCCTCAGTCATAATTATTATTTATGTAATGACTCAAGTCCATATAAACATTTTGTATTGTTGTGACTCAAGGCCATCTAAAACTTTTGTACTTGTTTTGACTCAAGGACATCTAATGCACATATTAGCTACATTTCCTTCAAGAATAAAATTGAGATGTCATGGGGATTATTTGTAGCCTTGAATATATGGAATGATGAAGTTATACATACTCATTAAATATCACTTATATATAGTACATTTTCATATGGTCCATACCTACATATATTAGGGAGACAAAAGTACTTGTGGCAATATGAAAAGGATGTCTAACTCAAGTGATGTTGTTGCATAGGATTCCACCAACATTCTTAGTATAATACAAATTGAGGGAACTTATTTGCAACCTCACATAGATGACAAATTGAGGGTCCAATGCTAATGGTGTTGATGGGAAGGATCCCAAAGATGAAGATAATATATTACTAAAGTTAGGAGCATATAAAATAACGACAACCTAGGGACATGGGGGTTCTAGTATTGTAGTGAGGGAGGAGTATATTGCATCAACCCAGATAACTCCCAAAGTGAGGGAAAATTTCCTCACATCAACCCTAAGACTTACCAAAGTTAGGAAGGATGTTATTACACCAACTTGGGGACTTACATGACTAAGAAAGGATCTTATCACATCAACTTAACCACTTGAGAAGAATGAGTATAGTTCAAAGGGAAATAATAATAACAACCACAAGGAAAATTCACATCAACCAAGGGATTTGGGGACCATGGTCAATTGAAAGGTGCTAGTATCAAAGTGAGGGAGGATGCTTAAATCACCTTGGATACAAGGGGAGCATGTTTAATGCAAAGGGACTTATGATGTTCAAAATTAGTCGAATTGAAAAATACTTGGGGAACATCTAGGGATGTCAAAAGGAATTTTCAATTGAAAAAGACTTGGGAGCATCTTGGGACTTGTAGAACATATCTCTTTCAAAAATATTTATGACATAAAAAATTCCATCTAGTTGAAAGGGAATTGCAAAACCAAAAATATGTTTATATCCAAAGAAATTAGGGATTATGCAATATAAAGGATGTTTGGTTCCAATGAGCTTGGGGAGAAATTATGTACTTTGGAACTAATGTCCAATTCAAAGGAGTTTGGGAAGCACATGCCAAAACACATGTCTAGTTCAAGGGGTTTGATAAGTATTTTCCAAAAAATGTGTCTAGTCCAAAGGGACTTGTGGAGCATGTCCAAGTTCTTACTAATGAAAGCACGTCTAGTTAAAATATATGCAATCCTATATAGTTCAAATGTTTTTGGTAAAGGTACTTGGGGAGCACTAGTTCAAATGGTATTGTTTCAAGGGGTATGGTTAGTAATGCTAAATATAATGTCCTACTAAAAAATCATTGTAATGAAAATGTACATACAACATAAAAAAAAAATCTGAATTTAAGGGACTCAAAGTGCACTTGTTTATAAATCATGTCGAGTTTTAAAAGGTTCTTAGGGACTTAGGGAGGATTTATAGCCTACATCTTCAAGGGAGTTTAAAAGGACTTGGGAGAAGATTTGGTCCATGAAGTTTCCCATGGAAAATCCTAGAAACTGTGTATAGTTGAAAAGAGCTCTCAGAGCATGTGTATGAAAGCATGTCTAGCTTAAAGGGAGAGGGAGCTTGGGGATCATATGCGGGAGTGAAAAAGGGAAATAAGGAGAATTACGAGGATCCCACTCAAAGAGAAATCAAAGCGATTGATTTTAGGATCATGCTTAGATTCACACTCAAACAGATGGAATTCGGGAGCATGCTCAAGCTCTCTCTTAAAGCAGTTTAAAGGGATAGAAGTCACTCAAAGGGGGGTTAGGAAAACATAGTATGACAAAATAATGGCCACACATAAAGAGTATATTGATGGGTAACCATTTCTAGCATTCTAAAGCAAGTATTTCAAATATCCATCTTAAGTCTAGATCTACAAAGTGTTGAAATGGATCAAATCCCTTGAGGTGAAAACCTTTTCTAGAATGCAAAATTTGAGGAAAGGTTTTCACCTCATGAGATCCGATCCCTTGCAGAATTGCAGTGCTAGGTAGATCTAGAGTTAATATTAATCTATGCTAGTTTAAATAAAGATAGCTATAAAAAATCAATTAAAACCAATTATAATTCATCTCTTAGGTGTGCACATAAGCATAAAATGTCCATTATGAATTTATAATACAATATTATCTCCATGTAAAATGTCCCTTAGGTACACATGGATAAGTACATTAGGTAAGGTGGTTAGGTGTGTGGTTTAGGTGGCTTATGTTGTATTTTTATTTGCCATGGATTAAGTTTGTATCTTAGGTGGCTTATGTTATATTTTTATATGTCATGGATTAGGTTTGTATCTTAGGTGGCTTATGTTATATTTTTATATGTCATGGATTAGGTTTGTATCTTAGATTTATTAGGTGTGTAGATTAGAATTGACAATTTTAAATTATGTGTATCTTGATAGAGTCATAAGGGAAAAAATATCCATACTTTAACTCTTTATCTAATGTGAACGATCTAGGCAATTTATCTTACGTCAATTATCCATCCAAGTCACATATCATATAATTAAGGAGCTCAAATCAGGAAGGGAAATAATAAAAATACTCATTTGAATTTGTTGAACACTTGATTAAATAATATCTATAACATATCTATATCAATTTTATATTGAACTTCCACCGATTCAATATCTTACTCATCAAAATCAGAATTTGTATAAAACCCTTTAGAGTCATTGTAAGGACTATCCATATAAATATCTAGGATGTCTAGCACAAAGTTATCATCATAAAGATGAAGCATAGGATGTGAGACAATGCCTAGTTGGTCAACTTGATTCCGCTCTTCAGCTAAGTACACTTCTTCCTTCCCCCCTACATATTTTTTTTATTCATGAACATATTCTTTAGGAAAAATATATTTAAAGGCCTTCCTCTTAGATCAAATATGACAACAATGTTGGGTATATGTTATATTCTTCGCATGTGTGTGTGGAGGGGAGGTGTTCCTGGCAACGCTGCGTCTGACAGTCCATGTCAACACCTTCACGGAAAGGGTCGTCAGGCCATTTTCGATGTGAGCCAATTTTTTGGCTATTTTGGGGAATTTTCTAAAAATATGTAATTTAGTCTTGGTTAAGAGAATGGGGTCTATTTTCTAATCTGGGTTAATGGATTAGGGCATTGGAGGCTACAAAATACCTATATTTTATTGTGAGTTATTCATAATGATGATGAGAAAATAGGAGGTGTGGCTCCAAGGTTTGTTTGTTTTCTTGGTTAAGGGTTTCCAAGGTAAATATCTATGTTTATGTGTGAATGTTGTGGTGTAATATCTGTTTTTCATAAAAGAATTGTTATGCTTTGCTTCTTTGCACAGAATTAGAAACTTACATTTGGTATCAGAGCTTGGTTATTAGCATCATGGGGATGCCTTTGTTGTTGAAGGTTTGATGCAGTTGATAGAGATTGGGTGTGTGATAAACCCGCGTTTAATGGGAGCTTTGCAGTGTTGATTTGTGCATTGAAAGAGAATGGTGAGCAGTTCGAGAATTGAGATCGAGAAATTCAATGGCCGTATTTTTTAGCTATGAAAGCCCAAAATGGAGGATATTCTTGTACATCGGGAACAATGGATTGTTGTGGATTCGGATACGAAAACCAATGGAACATCAAAAAATTATTGGGATAAATTAGAAAGAAGGGCGAGGAGTATAATACGATTGTGCTTATTAGTCTCTGTGGTGTTGAAAGTATCTGGTGAAGATGGTGCGGTAAAGATTTGGGGGAAACTAGGGAGTTTGTATTAATCAAAATACCTTGTGAACAAGTTGTTTCTACCGTAAGAAACTGTTTCACCTCAGAATGGATGAAAATGAAATTGTAATAGATCATCTTAATGTCTACAATACTCTGGTAAGTTAGATAACCTCTATTGGCATTAAAATGACCGAAGAAGATAAATGTATTACTTTATTGTGTTCTTTGCAGATTCGTGGGACAACCTAATTATTGCAATAGTTAGTGCTGGCCAAGCACCCGTAAAATTTGATGAAATAATATCATCCTTACTATCAGAAGAGATGAGGTAGAAAACCATGTATAATCATAGCATGGATCCTTGTTTTTGAGAGTTCTCCCCAGGAGAGAAACAAAAAAAATGGTATGGGGGGAAGATGATCTAAATCTAAGGGTAGATATAAATCCCAAGGAAAAGGAATAAGGAATTGTTGGAAATGCGGTAAAGTTGGGCACTATAAAAAGGATTGAAAATCTAAGAATATCGAGAAAGTAAAGTGATTTGAGAATACCCTTTCCACAGAGGTGAACACCTTCTCAAAAGGAGGGGATGTGTAACTAGCTTCCATGGGTAATCACCCAGAATGTGATATATGGTTGATTGAATTAGGTGCATCATGTCATATGATCCCTGATAGGGACTAGTAATGTGAATACGTAAAGTACACTGGAGGAGATGTGTATTTGGGAGGTGATTCACTAGCCAGTATCACTGGATGTGGTAGAGTCAAGATAAAACTGAAGGATGGAAGGATTAGAACTCTACCTAGAGTGCTACACATTTTAAATCTAGAAAGAAACTTGATATTTATCAGAAAGATGGATGTTGCAGGAGTAAAGACTATGTAAGGAGATTGTGGTTGCAAAATGGTTCGAGTTTCATTGGTATTGATGAGGAAAGTTTGGTAAGGAACTCTATAAAAACTATTGGGAAGCACCATCATTGATGAATGTAATAGTTAGTTGTGCCTAAGGAAGGAGGTAAAGATGACAGAACCCTAATTGCATCAGGAGGAAAGACAATTCTATGGCATCAAATATTGGGGCATATTGGAGAAAAGGGACTTCGAGCATTACAAGGTAAAGGTATGGTTGAAGGTACGACTGATTACACCCTAGATTTTGATTTTTGTGAACATTGCATATATGGAAAACAAAATCAAGTAAGATTTTCATCTGGCGCTACAAGAGCAAAGGGAATTATATAATTAATAAATAGTGATGTGTTTGGACATGTTCCTATTCCAGAATTAGGAAAATATGTGTATTATGTTTCATTTATAGATGGTTTCTCAAGGAACACAAGGATATATTTCCTTTGAAATAAATTTGAAGTAATTGCTAAGTTTAAATAATTTAAGGCTAATGTAGATAATCAGTCCAAAAAAAATGAAGGTTTTGAGTATTGATAATCGTGGAGAGTTCTGCAGGAATGAATTTAAGACTTCTATGATAAGTGTGGTATAGAAAGGTAGAAGAATACTGCGTACACACCTCAACATAATTATTGATGTATTTGTAACTTCAGAATATATTCTTATGTATATTATCATTGTATGTTGTTGTAACCCCATTAGGGATGTGTGTTATCCCTTTAAGGGATGTCTAAATTCTGTCTAGACCTTGACGTACAACCTCCATTGTAATTCAAGGCAATAGTACCCAGTTTAACATTATGTAATATGTACTTGTAGTCTCTCTAGGAGAAGTGGGTCCTATGTGAGATGACATGTAAGCTCAAATGTTATATTTGCTCATTGACTTAAAAGGGTATAAATAGGGAGACACTCTCCCTCATTTATACACACCTAACACACTCTCTCAAGTGCGCATGAGAGAGAGAGAGACAGTCAGAGGAGGAGAGATAGATAGTTATTGAATACTTCTTATTACTGTTTTTTATCATCTTACTATTCTGAAGAAGTTTGTGGGGTTTTATCCTTTATGGTTCCAGCGGTGAAAATATTTGTGTATTGTGTATCTTTTATATCTTATGCATCTTGTTGTACTTGCTATTCTTTAAGATAAAGATCCTAGATGATCTAATCATATCTTAAGAAAAGATATCATGGTATCAAAGCCTCTCTTAAAGAATACACTGTGCAGCTGCGAGAACTAGGGATTCCTAATTGAAGGTGTTCTCTCGACAGATCATCAAGCAAAGAGGGTTAGGCTAAATCACCTCACTAGGGTGCATATTTTGGTGGTAGCAGTTTCTGAATCAGAGAAGTTTCAATTTTTAGTTTCAACTGCTGTTGGGAGGAACTAGGGAATCAAGTATCAGAGTCTTTCCACCTCAATTTTTAGAAAGTGGCCTAGTTGAGAAACTCGCCTCAAGGAGGTGCATCTTTCTGACCAAACTGAATTCCCAAACTCCAAGTTTGGAAAATTAGGAACCTGGTAGAACACCTCAAATGGATAAGATCCAAATCTTTACCATTTCCATTTGAGGTTCTCATTTTGAAAATATGACTCACCTTACTCAGCTTGAGGACAAGCTTGGAGGGGATGATAACTTCCAGGCATGGAAGTACATGATCTCCCTGATCCTTAAAGAAAATGACTTGGATCAATTTATTTCTAGAGATGTTCCAGAACCAGACGGAGATGAGGCTAAGGCTACTCATAAGAGAAGCATGGCTAAGGCTAAGAGAATCATTGCAGATTCTATTAAGGATCACCTCATCCCCCATGTGTCTGCATTCAAGACACCATAGGAAGTATATGATTCTTTGACAAAGATGTTCGAAGGAAAGAACATCAATCATAGGATGACTTTGAGGAACCAGTTGAAGAATGTGAAGATATAGAACTCTGATTCTATATAGTCTTACTTCACAAGGGTTGCTAAAATCAAAGAACAACTTGAATGAATGAGTCTCACGATCTAACGATTAAGCTCTCACAGTTTACACCAGTAAGAAATTCAAGAAGAAGGAGAAGAAGGAGAACTTTCATCATAACAACAAGGACACATAACCAAAGGAGACCAAAATAGATCTTTTAAATGTTTGATGTTATACTTGTGATGAAAAGGGACACTTGGAAAGAGATTGTCCCATCCAGAAAAGGAGACACCCTGTTCATATTGCCAAACATGATGAACCAACAAACAAAATATTCAAACGAGAGAGGAATGATTCAAATGAAGAGCATGTGCTAACTGCAACACTTACAAAATAGTGATTAGAATCATTCATCAATATATGAGTCACCTCACAAGGTAAAACTTGGGCATGATTATCAATACCCCATAAAAGGGAGCGGCGAAGCTTCATAAAAGATTGAATCCGGTAAATCATTAAAGATGAAGGATGTGCTATATGTTCCAGGATTGAGGAAGAATCTTCTCTCCATATCTACACTAGACACAAAGGGAATTAGGGTTGCATTTGTTGATGGCCAAGTTCTGATGTGGCTTAGAGGAAAGACAATAAAGGATGCAACAGTGATTGGAAAAGAAGATGGAAGCTTGTACAAGTTGAAGGGACAACCTGAACAAGCATTAGTTCATGAGTCGATTGAACCAAATGAACCGTGGCACAGAAGGCTTGCATATGTGCACTATAGAGCACTACAGTTGGCAAGAAAAGCAGTTTCAGGATTGCTAGAGATCCATGCAAAGGATGAGCAAAAGGAAAGGATGTAAAGAAGACATTTCCCAGAAAGGCTAAAGGAATATTGGAGATAGTACACTCAGATGTATGTGGACCCATGTCTTCTAGCTCATTAAGTAGGTATGTGTACTATGTGTCCTTTATAGATGATTTCTCACGTAAGACTTGGATATATTTCTTGAAAGAGAAAAATGAAGTTTTCAGAAAGTTCAAGGAATATAAATCATTGGTCAAGAACCAGATCGATAGGAAGATTAAGATTCTACGGTTAGATAATGGTAGCGAGTTCACTTCAAAAGAATTCAGGGAACTCTGTAGAGAATCTAGGATTAAGAGGGAGTTGAGAACACCATACAATCCTAAGCAAAATGGGGTTGCAGAATGAAATAACCGAACCATAATGGGAGCATCAAAAGCAATGTTACTTGACCAGGATCTTCATATGCACCTTTGGGCGGAGGCAGCAAGAACAACTATGTATGTACAGAACTGTACTCCTCATTGAGTACTTGACAATAAGATCCTAAAGAGGATTTATCAGGAGTAAAACCTAAAGTCAGGCATCTAAGAATATTTGGTTTCCTGGTGTACATACATGTCCCAAAGGAGAAAAGGACCAAGCTCAATCCTTCTGGGAGGAAGGGTGTATTCATAGGATACAGTGATACATCAAAGGCCTGCCGAATATACTTCCTAGGGTTCAAGAAGATCGAAATAAGTAGAGATGTAACCTTTCATGAAGACTCAACATACTTCATATCCAGGAGGAATCCTATCCAGGAAGTCGAGAAACTTGAAGAGATGAGAGTCCGAGACATGGAAATTGGAGAAGCAATTCCAGAAGACCCTGAAGATCACGACATGATAGAACCACAAGAGCTGGTAGAGACATTCCTTGAGAAGGTCTCCAACATGGGCAGGGGAGCTCTTACGAGAAGTTAAAAGATATGGCTCTCCAGAAGAAATACTTAGAGAGAGAAAGAGGGAAAAGCCCTACAATAGCTATGTGTCCCTACTATGTGACATCATTGATAAAGAACTTTCCACCTATGAAGAGGATACAGAAAAGAAATAATGGAAGGTTGCAATGATCAAGGAATATCAGTCGATCACGAAGAATGATGTTTTGGAGGTTGTTTCAAGGCTAGAGAAGAAGTATGTCATCACTTCAAAGTGGATCTACAAGATCAAGAATGCTGTAGATGGAAGCAACAAGAAACAAAAGGAAATTTTTGTAGCATGAGGCTTATCGCAGAAAGAAGGCATAGACTATGAAGAGACATTGCACCTGTGGTGAGGTACACTTCCATAAGGACCACACTTGCTTTGGGAGAAGTTATGAAATGGAAAGTACAATAGATGGATGTCAATACAACCTTCTGGAATGGTGCAGTCGAAGAGGAAGTGTACATGGAACAATCACTGGGATTTGAGACACATGAAAGGAAGACCCATGTGTACAAATTGAAGAAGGCATTGTATGGCTTGAAAAAAGCACCGAGCACATGGTATGACAAGATGGATAGCTTCCTGATGAGATTGGGATTGACCAAGAGTAAACCAGGTTCCATCCTCTACTTCAAGGTGGAATATGGAAGACCAATGATATTCCTGCTATATGTCAATGACTTGCTTCTAACAGGCAATGAGGAACTCATTATAGATATAGGAAGGAGACTTGCTACAGATTTTGACATGAAAGACCTAGGTATGATGCACTAATTATTAGGCATGGGGGTGTGGAAAAGGGAAGATGGAATCTTCCTTCGGCAAGGGAAGTATGTAGTGGATATTCTCAAGAGATTCAGAATGTTGGACTGCAAGGCTATGGCCACACCTAAAGAATCTAACTTGAAGCTTTTGAGTGATGCTTCATCCGAGAAGGTCAATGACATGATGTATTGTTAGATGATTGACTCATTGATGTATCTGAAGAATACGAGACTAGACATATGATTTGCGGTGAAGACCTTGAGCCAATTCCTGACACATCCGAGATAGGTTCACCTGATAGCGTTAAAGCATGTTTTGAGGTGCCTAAAAGGTACAGTGGATTATGTGATCAAATATGATGTGAATCAAAATATTAACCTACATGGTTATGTTGATTTAGACTAGGCAGGTAACACCACTGACAAGAAGAGCACCTCGGGTTGCTACTTTAGTTTAGGATCTGGCATGATCTCCTGGTTCAGGAGGAAGCAATCATGTGTGGCGCTGAGTACAACTGAGGAACAGTATGTTGCCGCTTGCTCGGATAGTTACGAGGAAGTGTGGATGCGAAATATACTGTATGGATTATTTGATCTCTAGTTGGATGTGACTTGCATATTCCGTGACAACCAGAGTTGTGTGAAGCTATCGAAAAACCCAGTGTTCCATGACAAGTCAAAGAACATCGAGATCAAGTTCCACTATATCAGGGATATGGTGTAGAGAGGAGCAAGGAAGCTCTAGTACATGGTAATAGAGGAGTAGATAGTTGATGTGTTGACCAAGCCTCTTGTGAGAGTGAAGTTCGAGTACTTTATAGAAATACTTGGTGTGATCTAGATTGAGATCCCTCTAATGAGGGAGTGATGTGTTCTAGCGTAACTAGAAAGGCAAGTTTTCTGAGCATAACTGTTAGAATATAATCCGTTAGGGTTATATATTGTAAATAAATAAATAAATATGAATATTAGGAAGCTGAAAAGGCTGGACGGAAGGTGAAACTCAACCGTCACATGAATGTATAAAAGAATGCATTAGCAATGGAATAAGAATCAATCGGGAGTTATACCTAACAAGTGGTATCAGAGCTTGGCTACCTGCCTGCCGTAACTCCTGCCTGCTGCATTTCAGTCCTGGCATTCTGCTTGCCAGTCCATTGCCAGATTGCCTGCTCCATCAGTCTTCCAATCGCATGCAGTGTATGTGTTACTCCTCCTCTACCTGTGTTTATTCTCTATGTGTCTGTGTGTTGGTAATAGCAAACCCTAAATTCTTACCTACATTCATCTTTGCATGTGTTTCTCTTTTGGAAATTGGAGATCTGCCTAACCCTAATTTGTAACCACGCTCTCCTGAGTCGTGCCCTCTTTCTCCATGACTGCGCTGTCTCAAAATTCAAACCCTTATTTTGGAGCTGATATCGTTGAAGTGTCATGAGAATACCATCATGGAATATTGCCTCCTCCTTCATTTTATTGTGTATGTGACCTGTGAACTCAACGTGAAGAGTTGAGATTATTGCGATCTCCTCCTTCTGCTGCATGAGTTTGAGATTACATAGCTTCATCGTCATTTCTCACGGCCAGCTGGATATGGTGGGGAATTATCCTATTCTTCTTGTTATCCCTGGCAGCGTTTCCTACCAATTCAAGCACCTCAACTGCTAAGTATTCAAGAACGACTGCAAGGAAAATGGGAGCTCCGATCCCAACCCTCTTGGCATATCTGCCATTCTTAATATATCTAGAGAGCTGTCTGACGGGAAATTGAATACCGGCCTTGACATATTTCATGACAGGTTTCTTCTTAGATCCTCCCTTTCAGCCTCCTGCGCCCTTTCCTAATTTTGCAGAGGCTTCCATCTCTTGCTAAGCAGTTCTTTGCCTATTGATGCCAATCCAGAAGTTACACACAATACTCAATGATGCAGATGCGATCAATCGAGAGAGATCCAACTGCTTAACGTGATTGAAACGAGTAAAGAGAGAAGGAGAAAGGGGTACATGCGACCTGCTTATAATCTTCTGGGTTAACAATGTCAGCACATTGTTCCAGTCCTTGCATACCATATAATCTCTGCTACAAATAATACTCTTGCTATAATGAGCGGTGTTGGAGGCCGCCTTCTTGGACTTGTGAAAAATGAGAGACTGCCTCACACAGTTGTTCATCCTCGATACGATCCCATCATTGAAATGTTGCTGCGTGCATATTGCATTGAAGACTGAAGACTGATATATTGCAGAAGATTGATATATTATGTTGTGACCGATATGTCATTTATTGTGTTGTGATTGATATATATCATATATTGAAGACTGATTACTGCGCTGGAGAAATATGTATGCTGCTTGTGACTGATATTTGATGCGGCCTGTGATTGTATATGTTGTGTACTGAAGATATATGAGCGTGGAGGTAAAACGTTTTTGTTCATTGAAATACAAAAACCCTAATTTGTGCCCTAATTCCTATGCTTGGTGTTTTCTGGGAAAGTTTGCAAATTTTTCATATGGTTGATGTGTATTGAAGATGCCCATGACTGCTTTATTAAAGCTTTGAGTTAGAATGTATGTCTCCTCGTGCTGGGTAGTTTTTCAACCCTAGTCCCGATTACTGTCTGATATAACACTTAGACGACATATAGGCTGACATTTTCCTTATTGATTGTAAAGATAGGGGTTTTGGTTTCGCCAGAACTGATAAAGGCAAGTCAAGATTTTCACTCTTGCATTTTCCCATTGTAAATAGAAAGCATTTGAGGACGTTTGAATTCCATGGGTTTTCTCCTTTCGATTTGAAGCTGTGCTTTGAGCTTGAGTGATAGATACAGCAGAATATTGTTGGTGTTTGTTGTAAATTACTTCCATTTTCCTGAAGCTGCTCATATCCACCTGAATATTGTAATCGAGCTGGTTTTCTCCCTCAAGACTGCTTGTGAAGTGCATGGAGGCCGAATCTAAATATTACTGTAAACATCCACTTGAAGACTAAAGTTGTGATCACATTCTACGTGAAATGAGATTGCTGAGACTGCCCATCATGTTGACTGCATAAAGTTTTGAAGAGCTGAGATAATTGTTGACTGTTGGTTGTAATATTTTCTCTGTCATTGTATCATCTTTAAAACCTGAAGTTGAGATTGTAAATCACCTTAGCAGAGACTATAGACCTGCAAGGTTATTATTTTTTTCTATTTCTACCTATCATATCAAGTTCATTATTGTAAATTACACTAACAATTGTAAAAGATGCAATCTACAGCATCTGTAGTTGGTGCCACTCTCTCAGGCAAAGAGATAGGCAGAAGAAGAAGAAACTTCAGAGGCAGAGGGGGCAGAAACAACTTGAACAAAAGATCAGATTTGCAGTGCAAGCATTGTGGAAAGACTGGGCACACATTAGATCAGTGTTGGGCTTCGTGGGACTCCATCAAAGACAAGCATAACCAGAAGAAAGATGACAGTAAAAATCAAGATGCTAGTAGATCTTCTGATTCTGCTCATTGTATTGTTGCACATTGTAATCTTGGAATTGATGAAATGACTTCTCTTTCATCTTATAAAGATTGTTGGCTACTTGATACTGGTGCAACATCACACATGACATTTAGAAAAGACTGTTTTGAAGAACTGAATGAAACAATAGATGGCATAGTTTACTTTGCAGATAAGTCAAGTATTAAACCAAAGGGAATGGGCACCATTCGACTGAAGATGCCTGGATTCCCTGATTTCTTGTTGAATAACGTTCTCTATCTTCCAGAGTTGCAGAGAAGCCTACTGTCCATGGTGGAGATTTGACAGCAAGGCCATTCCATCCACATGTTTGATGGAATCGTTGAAATAAGAAAGTCCTCTGACAACCAAGTCATCATGACTGGATACGAAGATGGAAAGCTGCTAAAGCTCAAGGGTTCATCTGCAAGATTTCAGAACTATGCCTACCTCTCTCAGCATGGAGAAGGTAATATGTCATCTAGTTCATTGTGGCATGCAAGATTTGGTCATCTAAATTATAACAGTCTTCGTTTGTTGAGAAAGAATGGTGTATTTGGTTTGCCCACCATTCCGAAAGAGAAGAAAAAATGTGATGCATGTATATTAGGGAAACATAGTAAGCTGCCATTCCATGAATCTAATTTCAAAGCAAGTAGGAAATTAGAATTAGTACATTCTAATTTATGTGGCCCAATGCCAACTCCTTCAGCAAATGGGAATAAGTATTTTATGACATTTGTTGATGACTACTCTAGAATGTGCTGGATTTACTGTTTAAAGAAAAAAGCAGAAGCATTTCAAACATTCAAAGACTTTCATGCATTGATAGAAAAACAAGCACAATCAAAAATTGGTACACTTCGTACTGATAATGGAAAAGAATACACTTCAAATGCTTTTGAAAATTATCTTCACCAACATGGAATTGCACATCAGACTACCGTTCCCTACAATCCTCAATAGAATGGTGTAGCAGAAAGAATGAATAGAACCATAATGAATATGGTTCGCTCAATGATGTTTTTCAAGAATGTAAAACTAATGTTTTGGGGTGATGCAGTA
>LPNX010897758.1:0-24903 GCA_001517045.1 Pseudotsuga menziesii
ATATATGAAATTTTTTATTTTTGTCATAGTCTCTTTGTCTTCCCTTGTTAGGTTAATTTCACTAGGTTAAGTGTTTTTGGCCTTGGTATTTGGTGTCCCATCGTAATGGCTTCTTATATTGCTTCTAAGATGTCTATTTAAAGGTTTCCACGATAAGTCTTCTTTGTCTTTATGTGTGTACTTGGTTCAATCATTATTCTTGTTATTTTTTTTTTAAAGATTATTATAGTTTTGTAAACTTTGTATTTTTGTATTATATGAGGAAAGATATGAGAATTCAATGTTTCATATCATTATTATAAATGTTATTTAAAGAATAATAATAATAATATATAATTGGGTCAAGTAAAATTAATATTTAAACTTCAAATACAATACAATGTTAAAAATAAAACGTCATATTAAAATTTCTTGATGTGCAAGGTACAATGCCAAATTTCAACCCTGGAGGCTTGTGGATATCTTTGTTGGTGATGATGCGAGTGTTGTGTCCCCATGGCTTCTGGATCAAATCTGAGTCTTCCAGTTGTATCTCAATATACTCGTAGTCAATGCCAACATTGGATATCCTGTCATTGAGTTTATTTCCATTTCCTTTGACGTGGAAGGGAATGGTAATGTTGACATGGGGGAGAAGGTAAGCCAATTCCTCCATCGCGTAGGTTAACCTCCAACTACTAGTGATTTTCTCAATTTTTGATCCATGCATGATTTTTCTAAGGGCCGAGATAAGAATTTGTGAGTATCTCTCTATGATAAGCTTAGAGAGGTTATTATCAAGGGTGATAAATTATTATCAGGGGCCATACAAATACCTAACAAAATGGATTACATATTTGTTAGATAGTTTGTTTTGATTCTAAAAGAACCAATTAAAATCCATATAATTTTTCCAATATTATTATGAATGGCTCCCCCGCATCCTTCTAGACTAGGGTTTCCCCTTTAGGGTCCATTGAATTTATTAAGATTACAGAAATCATTTTGGAGATGATGCCAAATATAATCGTTGCGGAGGTGGATGTTGTTAGGAGCTTCTGAGGCTCGATTATAGTTAACGACCGGATTCCATCTATTCCTTATAATTTGTTCTTGAGATTCGAATTTGGAATCCTCATTTCTCCAAGGTGTCTGATTGAGGGTTTCTTGAATATTGGAATGAAGGGTGCTCCAGAGTTTAAATTTTTTCTCCTTTCCATTGAATATTCTTCTATTATGCTCATTCCAAATAGACATGTTAGAAAAATAGGATTAGAGAGCAATATCAATAAACAAGATCCATATATTAAAACATAAACACATTACAAGAGATACACCAATATAATGTGGTTCACCCAATATGGGATACATCCACACATAAATTCCCAGTCGTTATATTATTGTACCTTCATCAAAATGAAGGGATACGGCCTGCAACACACCCTCTACACTTCCTCTTCAATCTCTCACAATCTCTCTCACACAATCACATATATCGTTTTACAATGCTACAATACAATACACAAGAATATTACAATGATTTCCTTTTATAGGTGAATTACCATGGGAAAATACCACGGATCACCCAATACCATGGGCTCATAAATTGTTGTCTAAAATCTCTGAACCTTTCTGATTTTGTTGTCCAAGGTTCTTTCATATTACAAAATGTTAAGAAAGAATTCTTCTTTTTTGAATTTTTTAATGATGCACTTAAGGTTTTTAAAGCATACCTGGAGACAGTACATCAAGGGTCTTGTTCTTGGATAAATATCTTTCCACCACTTGTCAATATTGTTGATGAAGTCCTCATGCTTCAAACAAAAAGATTCAAACTAGAAGGGTTCTGGTAGGCTTTCAATTTTCTCAACAAGGATCATATTTATGGGAAAGTGGTCTAATCCTGTAACCGGTAGGATGAAAGCTTCAATATTAAAATCTTGGTTCCAAGTTTTAATACCATTTTTGAATTGGAGATCAAATCAATCGATGATTTTTAATGAATGGTTGAAAGGAAATAGAGTCTTTATCTAGCTTGCAGTGGCCTCCTTTTTTTCTCATTACGATTAGTTATCATGTTTACATCTCCACCCAAGATCCATCTAATCTTAGGGGTGGTGATTATCAAGTCAGAGAGTTGTTTGAGGAGTATAATTTTTTGGGAAACAATGGCAGGGCCATAGAAATTGGTTAGGGTTATTGTTAGTACCTAGCCCGCACCAGTGCTAATTTTTGAAAGGGGACTAGAATATGGGATTAGCCCCATCCTGAGCTGGAGCGACGACAAGGTGGACAGGAGAAATCAAAGAGAAAATCCCAAAAACACAACTAAACCCCATAGACCCTGAAAATAAACGGCACGAGTGCATGGCCGACATAGATCGGCAACAAGAACATGATTCATGGCGATAACATGCGCGGCGGTTAACAAGATAGAGTGCTGCGAAGGGATAGTAGGGCCTGTGCTTATGAATGACCAAGATTTGATGGCGCACTTGATCCACGGTGGCAACAAGTTTTGCGTGGAGGAAGTGCATGATGGTGAACAAAGGAGGTCAGTGTGACATGATCAGGGGTCTTGCATCTCTCAACGACAGAGATCTGCTGCGGTCCAGATCAACAATGTAGAGCGTCTTCATCGACGAAAGGTGCATGGAGGATAACTGGGGTAGCATTCATGAAATCGTGTAAAAGGCCACAGTAGGAGATGACTGATATATGCGTGGATGATATATACGGTCAGAAGCAATGTCGCATAGCAAAAGGTGCGCGAGGGAAAAGGGTAAACTCATATGCGAAGCCCAATTGGAGTAGGGGAAAGATTCAGTGATGTGAGGCATTCTTGAGAAAACTGAAACCGTTAGGAAGAGCTCAGGTGTCACTATCAGAGAAAGCGAGTGTGCTCCTCTTATTCTGGATTGCCATTTTAGGATCGACATGGATGTTGCACTGTAAGGCCGATTTTGGGTAAAGAATCATGGCAAGCTTTCCACCTCAAAAAGTTGTTAGGATTTGAGTGATGATTTGAGATTTGATTCCCATTTTTTGTAACAGAATTGGGCTCTGTTTCGGGGTTGGTCCCAGGAGCCATGACATTATAAATAGGACCTCAATTGATGAGGAAAGGGTTGGAATTTTCATTCAGGAAGTGTTCTACTCTTGTTTTGTCCCCTGTAACTTTCTTGGAAGAGTTAATGAGAAATATTTTCCCGTGTTCCTGAGATTCATCATGGTGTTTGCAGTCAGTCTTTGTTTCCCATTTTGTCACTTTCATTTCTGTGTATTTCTGCTAGTGCGCTCTAGATTAGTATACAAGGAATTCACTCTTAGTTAAGCGCTCCGCATATCATATGTTGCATTTGTTATTGTGTTCTGGTAAATATTTTGGAATTCATCTTCTATGCTCCTTTGCAGTTGCTAGCCTTTACTGTTTATTCTAGTAAAGGTGGTGCAAGATATCCGACCACAGATAGGTTCCTCTTGCTTCGTTGGGATTCTTATTTTTTCTGCTATCCCCCTTTCAATATATTTGACTATTTGTGATTCTTACTTTTTGTCAAAGTACAAAGGAAATTCCCTATATCATTTTCACTATAACACCCTTGTCCGATTCAGGTTTTGACTCCATTGCCCAAAGATTTTTCCTATCTGATTGATTCCACCATTCCCAAATATGACAATACCTCGTTATCATCATAAATCTATCCTTCTATGAATTGTCCAAAGATTTAAACATATGTGTTTCTTTCCTTTGTGACAAGAGAGAGGCCTCTCAGACTGTATTGTCTAGAATACAGTGTAAAGTTGGTTGAAATGGTTACCCCTGTGAATTCCTATAGCAACCATGGGAAAATTACAGGGTGCTAACATCTTGGCGTCATTGTTGGGGAAACTTATTGCTATTATATCCTTGAGAAGAATGACACTATTCCATCTCTACGACCTGGTTGAGCAGTCGGTCCTAGACACAAAACTGGTTGTGCATGCTCTGGCGACTCCACAAAACTTTGAAAGAGACTCCACTAGGAAATACTAGCGACCAGAAGAACCCATACAAGAAGAAATCTCGATGCAAAATCCTTTCAAGAAGTCTTCGATCCTGGAAGTTTGATCTGAAGGGCCAACATGCTGCAAAGGTTAGTTAGAAATTTGTCTTTTCTTATTGAAAGTGATATTTTTGTCAGCGATATATTTGAACGTTGTAATGAGGAGTGTGGAATAGCCTTACCTAGAACTAAATATGAATATAGTCTCTCTGACCTAGCGTCCAACCCCTCCGCATTTGAATTTCCCTGCATTTTCTGGTCACCCTAGACTTCAGAGCCTCTAGAAAGGGGTTTCCCGTACCTACCAGATCCCAAGTGCCTTGCATTTGCCACTGATAAATCCTTGTCGATTTTTTCTATCACAAGGATGTTTCCCTTCAAACCTTCATCCCCCACTACTTCCAGATAAAATCATCCTTCATCTCCAAATTTCCTCGCTCCCCACAACCTTTTTATATCTCACAACTTACCAACTCCTATCACACCAGTCCCAATCCCTTTAGTAAACCCTATTATATACCCAAGGATGGAAAACATATTTGATCCTATATGCCTTCTTGTGGTTCTTCATGACCTCCCCTTGGGATAATCCACAAGGCTTGGGAAGTTCTATGGAGGAAGAGGGTACTCGGTCAAAGAACATCTGGGGTGGTTTTTGGATTGGGTCGACCTGGAAGAGGTAGACCACAATGCTGTTAAGGTCAGACTATTTTCCCAGAAAAATGCTGGAGAAGTGAGGAAATGGTATAAAAACCTCGTAGATGAATCTATTCTGATATATTAGGCCTTTGAGGATTCCTTCAGAGACAAATGAGCAGATCAAAAGAACCCCAAGCCGTATCTCTCTTAGTATCATTCCATGAGGAGGAAGGAGAGTGAGTCTTTCCAAGAATTCTTGGACAAGTTCATGAAAGTGTACAATTCTATCCCTGCTCAATTCAAACCTCCCATAGGATCCACAAAACTTCAATATGCAGAATCTTTCGATGGTGAATTCTCCTTGTGGCTAAGTGAAAGAAGATCAACATCTTTGGCGGCTATGATGAAAGATGCCATAGAGGTGGAGGTGAACCTAGTCACTGCAAGAAAGAAGAAAAGAGATGAAGGGGAATGTAGAAGAGAGGAAGGAGAGAGAAAGGTTGAAAAAGAACTTGAGCAGCCCTCCACCTTAGGCTCGCAAGAGGCCAGAATTGGCACAATGCTGAGAAACATGGAAAGAATGATAGAGAGGCTCTCTATAGATGGAAGACCCCCACCCAGGGATAATCAAGAACAACAAAAAAGGAATCATAATTCCAAAAGTCCTCAAATTGTCCAGAAAAGGTAGAGAAATACTCCCAATCCACCCGTCATACCTCCATTCCAAAATAATTTCGTGGATTAGGAGGGGGAGAATCAAACTAGGATGAAATTCATCAGCTGGATACTGCGTCTCCTTCCACCTTCCCCACTAAGGAAGAACATGAAAATGCTCTCCTAGAAAGAGGAGAGACACCTCCGGATGAGGCATATGAATTCAAGAGAGGGTACCAGCTCGCTGTCTTGGATGCATAGAGACAAATCAGCTTGAGAAACAGAGATGTCCCAGTCATGAAGAATAACAAAGCTTCCACCAGCAAGCCTAAAAATGACTCTCCTCCTAGAGATAACCCCAAGAATTATCCTAAGCCCAAAGGAAAGGAATGAAGAGAAGACAATACCCGGGCCTTTGATCAAGGACATAATTATTTCATCTTGGAGGCTGAAATTGCAAAGATTAAAATCTTGGCCCCCCTCACTGAACTGCTGAAGAATTTAGAATATCATTCCAAAATAGCCATGGTTTTGAAACCTCCGAGGGAAATCTCCGCCATACAGGATAGCCTGAATTCACAAGATTATAGGCCCACCATCCTGTTTGCACCCCATGTAGATGAACCATTCGATGAAGAAGTACCCCCTTTCTATGTTAGTCTGAACATACACAATTCTATCCCACACAATTCCATGCTCGATTTAGGAGCCTCCCACAACCTGATGCCTAGAAGGATCATGGATCTACTAGGATTGGAAGTGACTAGACCCTACAAGGATATTTTCTCTTTTGATTCTAATAAAGTCAAATTATCGGGCCTCATCAAAGACTTGGTCACCTATCTCTCTCAAATCCCTACTAAAACCCTGGTCATGGACGTGATGGTGGTTGACATTCCTCTGAAATTTGAAATGCTGCTATCTAGACCTTGAGCATCCAAGAGTAAAGGCACCCTCCATATGGACATGTCATACATCACCATTCCTATATTTGGGATACAAAGGAGACTTTTCAAAGAACAAAAAATGGCATATATGGTGACCAACGCTGAAAGGACAAAAAATCATCCCATAACTTGTTGGAAACAGAAATGGGATCTGCTATCTTCTTCTCTGAAGGAGATGAAGACAGTGCCTGTTTCCAGAATGCTTCCTTCGTGCCTACTCAGGAGGAGTTAGGAGGGGTATGGAACATGGAATTTTATGGGTCAGTCTGTAGAGAAGGACCAGGGGCTGGGATATGGATGAGACCTCCAGGATTATGAACTTTGAGGTATTCTTACAAATTGGCGTTCGACTACTCGAACAATGAAGTGGAGTATGAAGCTATGATATTAGCTATTATGGCATTAAAGGAGATCCAAGTCAAGAGGGTGGTGTTACATGGATATTTTGAGCTAATAATCAAGCAAATAACCAACAAATAATAGGACAGGAATCCTCATATGAGGAGCTACCGAAACACCGCCCAAGACCTCATAGAATGCTTTGAGGAATGTTGTTTCAATCTGATTCCTAGAGTACAGAACTATGTGGTGGATTTCTTGGCTACCTCGGTAGTAAATTTCAATATCCCCATGCATCCTATAGGGAAATATGAAATTGAGGTGAGGAACAGACCTTTTTTTCCCAGATAATGTGCCCACCAGTGTGGTGAATGAAATTCTGTCTCAACCAAATCCGGAGGGACAGAGGGGAAAGTGGATAGCAATTTTGCTCAAGTATGACCTAGAAATCAAACCCACAAAGTTGGTCAAGGGCCAAGGGTTAGCTAAAATTATGTCCCAGCCCAATTGTGATGCTCTCAGCTTACACATGATCGCTAAATTTTCAGCTGAAGAGCAGGATCCTCTGAGGCAGCTAGGTCCCCCAATAGGTGAGAACTTTCTATCGCCACCATGGTACACCAATGTCATTTTCATCTTACAACATTTGTAGGCCTTGCAAGGCATGGACAAACCTAGAGCAAGATTCCTTAAATAGAAAGCAACAAGGTTATGCATCCTAAATGAAAAGTTGTACTGGAAAGATCTAGGGGGAGTTTTGTTGAACTGCATGGACGAACATGAATCCAAGAGACTTATTAAAAATTTCATGTTGGGGAGTGTGGAGGGCATCACTATTGGAAGACCACGGTAAAACAAATCATGAGATCAGGATTCTATTGGCCTACAATATTTTCTGATACTCATAATAAAGTCATGGCCTACCATAAATGTCAGATTTTTGAAGGCAAGAGAAAATTGGTGTCGTTGCCTTTAAATCCCATCCAGGTTGAAGACCCTTTCCAGCAATGGGGGATAGATTTTATCAGAGATATTAATCCTCAGTCTTCAGTACATCCTAGGTGGATCCTAACCACGCACCACTAATTAATTCACAAAATATATAGAGGCCATCCCCATAAGACAGGCCACCGAAATGATAACCATGCATTTTTTTGGAGGAGCATAGCCTGTCCAGGTTTGGTGTGCCCAGGAAAATAATCATTGATAACGCTCCAGACTTTAATTCAAAGAAGATTATCACCTTTTGTTTCAAATACCAAATACAACTGGGGCATTCCTCAGCCTATTACCCCCACAGAAAACAAATTGGAAGAATCCTCAAACAAGAGTCTCATGAGTATCATAAGAAAGTTGTTGTAGGAAAATAAGAAGGCTTGGCACACGAAACTAATTCACACTTTATGGGAAGAAAAAATTAGTGTGAAGAAGTCTATAGGAACATCACCATTCCATCTGGTCTATGGTTTGGAAGTAATTTTCCCCAACTCCCTGAGATTTCCAGTAATGAGACTGTTGCAAGAAGAGGACGCCGAGACTCACCTTATTTAAAGGAGGATGTATCAGTTAGTTGAGATACAATAGAAAAGGGAGCGGATTTTCGACATGAACCATATTTTCCAAGACAAGATGAAACAAATTTTTGACAAAAGGACCAAACCTGACGATTTCCAGAGAGGTGACGACGTGTTGCAGTGGGATGCACCCCATGAAGAGAAAGGCAAGCATGGAAATTTTGAACACCTATGGAAAGGTCCATATAAGATATGCATTACAAGGTAAGAATGCTTATATGTTGGAAGAAATGGAATGAGGATTGGTATCTGGAGCTCCGGTTAATGGGAGGCTCCTCAAACATTACTTTTTGTATGGGAACTCAGTCCCATCGTCATTATACATACCATTTTTTTTGTTTAAAAAAAAAGATATTGCATGTGTGGATGGCTCTCTGACAAGATTTAAATCCCAGGGTGAAGGAAGTAAGTCTTCAAGGGATGCCATCATTGATTTTGTTTTTTAAGATGAATTTTGTAGTTGCATGGAAGGTTGAGGCGACCCAATGGATAAGACACATAGACTACGTGGTTCTTTTCTACATCGTAGGGAGGATATCATCCTTGAGTTGGAGTCGGTCTTAGCACCTGGCCCACACCAGTGCTAAGTTTTGAAAGGGGACTAGCATATGGGACCGACCCCATCCTGAGCTAGAGGGATGGAAAGGTGGACAGGAGAAATTGAAGAGAAAATCCCAAAACTGCGACTAACCCCTGTAGGCCCTAAAAATCAATGACACGAGCGCATGGACAAAACAGATCGACGTTGGGAACACGATTCACGATGACAAAATGAGCGATGGTTAACAAGATAGAGCATTACAAAGGGATAGTAGGGACCACACTTTTGAACAACCAATATCTGATGGTGCACCTGACCCACGGTGGAAATAGGTTTCAAGTGGTGGAAGTGCATGATGGTTAATGAAGTGACATGCTCAGGGGTCCCACATCTCTCAACGGAAGAGATTTGATGCGGTCTAGATCAATGACATAGAGTGTCTTCATGGGAGAAAGGTGCATGGAAGATAACCAGGGAAATGATTGTGAAATCCCATGAATGGCCACAACAAGCAATGAATGATCTCTATGCGGATGATATCTACGGTTAGAAGCAATGTCATGCAACACAAGGTGCATGTGGGAAAAGGGTCAGCTCATATGCGAATCCCAGTTGGAGTAGGGGAATATTCAGTGATGCACGTCGTGCTTGAGAAAAGTGAAACTGTTAGGAAGAGCTCGAGCGTCACCATCATAGCAAGCGAGCTTGCTCCTCTTATTCTGCGTTGCCATTTTAGGACCGACGTGGCTGCTGCACTATAAGGCCGATTTTGGGTAAAGAATCATGGCGGGCCTGCCACCTTAGAAATTTGTTAGGATTTGAATGATGATCCAGGATTTGATTCCCTATTTTTGTAACAGAATTGGGCTCTATTTTGGGGTTGGTCCCAGGAGCCATGGCATTATAAATAGGACCTCAATTTATGAGGAAAGGTTTGGAATTTTCATCCAGGATGCGTTATGGTCTTGTTTTTTCCCCTGTAACTTTCTTGGAAGAGTTAATGAGAAATATTTTCCTGCTTTCTTGAGATTCATCACAGTGTTTGCATTCAGTCCGTGTTTCCCATTTTGTCACTTTCATTTCTGTGTATTTCTGCTAATGCGCTCTAGATTAGTATACAAGGAATTTTCTCTTAGTTAAGCACTCCTCGTATCAGACATTACATTTGTTATTGTGTTCTAGTAAATGTTTTGGAATTCATATTCTATGCTCCATTGCAGTTGCTAGCCTTTATTGTTTATTCTACTAAAGGTGGTGCAAGAGATTTTCCCACAGATAGGTTCCTCTTGCCTCGTTGGGATTCTTTTTTTTTTTTTTTTTTTTTTTTTTTTTTTTTTTTTTTTTTTTTTTTNCTTGTATGATTCAGGTTTTGACTCCATTGCCCAATGATTTTTCTTGTTTGAATGATTCCACCATTCCCAAATCTGACAGTACCTCATTATCATCAGAAATCTAGCCTTCTTCGAGTTGTACAAAGATTTAAACATATTTGTTTCTTTCCTCTGTGAAAATAGAGAGCCCTCTCTGACTGTATTGGCTAGAATACAGTCTAAAATTGGTTGAAATGGTTACCCCCGTGACTTCCTGTAGCAACCACGATAAAATTACAGGGTGCTAACAGTTCCATTGTTTCCAGAGGCTAATATGGTGAAGTTGGTTGAAATAAATTTGGACGAATCTTTGAAACTGCTAAGATGGACTTTGTTTGGGTTCCAAATAATAACTAGACCACTAGAGGCTCCTTAAGTGTCAATGGTATAGTCCTGCCATAATTTCTAGATCTTCATGGTTAGCTTCTTTGGAAATATCTTGGACCATGGTATAGTTCTATTACCTTCGAGATATTGGGTCTTTCCCATGCATTGTTCTTGGGGAAAACCCTGAACATGTGGCCATGCTCCTAGAATTTTTGACATATGAATGGTGTGTGTTCATAATCAATCGACTAAATCCATTCAGAGTCATAGTGGATGAGGTAGATGGAGGTTGGGATCTGAGAGGCTATATTAATGTAACCACATATTCTTGCATATGTTATGTGTTTGCAAAATTTGGTGGGTTCTTAGGCTTTTACATATTTACCTAGGGTATTTCCCAATCCTCCTAGAATTTCCTCTTCCTAGTATTATTCTTGGAGGGAGTATAGGTGGAGCTAGACTAGAGCATCGATTAGATTTTCATATTTTGGGCTGAAGTTTGGATTCAAGAAGTGAAGATAAAGTCCTCCTGTTAAAGAAGTAGGGGCCATTGTTAAATACTCGGCTGAGATCCTCTCGATGTTTTAAAATGACTACAAAGAATCATTTTTCATTCATTTGGAGGTCATAGTGACCTTGCAGTTACCAGTGGGTCTTGATCCACTAGTTCATGGCCTTTTACAAAGCTCAGATCCCTAGGAATTTGTCGATCACTGCATGATCAATTAAATATTGGATGTTTTCATCTATTGGGTTGGAAGTTAGTTCATACCGGGTTTGGTGTGATTTCAGTATGAATTTTCTATGGGGGAGGGAGGACATTTATTTCTTACATTCTTCTGAGTTTGTCTAATGATTTGGACCCCTTTCTACTCTTCCTTTCCAAGGGTTCCACTGACAGGTGTTGCGATTTTTTCTAATTATTTCCTACTATGCTAGACTGACAGGTGTTGCAATTTGCATCAAGGATTCATGCTGGTGTGAGGAGTTTCAAGCTCCTCTCTTTGTTGAAGTATCGATACAACTGCATGGTATAACCATCGCACCTATGGGAATATAAAAATGTGGACTGACCACCACTCTCGATGATAGGCCCTTGTGCTTGGTTTAAAATGTTCATCAATATCTACAAGTTTTTGTGTAATGATAAACCTTACATGGTATCATAGCTGAGGTGTCAGGTTCAATTCCCCCGAGCTAAGATGGAGGGGGGGTGTTGGAGTATTGGTACAAGTGCATGGTATAACCGCTGCACCTCTGGGAATATAAAAATTTGTACTAATAGCCACTCCTGATGATAGGGTCTTGTGCTTGGTTTCAAATGTTCATTAACATCTGTAGGTTTTGGTGTAATGAAAAACCTTATACTCTTGATGCTTACAACCAGTATACTAAAGAAGGGGGAATAGCCCCCTCCTTCATAGGATTCCATGGACAAGACCTCGAATTAACATAGGTATAATGGAGCCAAGGGTTTGAGGGTCGAATGGAGAGAAAAAACATGGGCCTTAAGCGTGACATGGGGGAAAAAAGTTGCAGAGCACATCTCATTATCCTAAAACCAAATATATCCTACAAAATAACAATGTAAATTTTTTGGGAGAGAAAGTTAATTTGATACATCAATGTTCTTTAAATCCAAATAATGTTGCTTGGAAAACAGTATTAAGTGTTTTTCAAGGAGACATTGTACGATTCCAACCACTAGATGTCATTGAGTTTGGTAGTTTAGTTCATAAAGTCTTATATAATTGTGAGGATTATGGTGTATTTGAAAGGCAACCTATCTTGTAAGATGTCCTGCAAACCATTTTCTTGACCAAGTCAATGATGCTCCTTTGGATGTTATACTAAAAAAAAAACATAATAAGACATGGTCAACATTTGGAATATTATTGAAGAATGTCGTTTAGAGATGGTCCTTCTAGGTACTCCACATTATGAATGTACAGATGTCAAAGGTAATCTAACAAGGCCATACAATTATGTAACGAAGCAAAGATGGAACTAAAATTTATGAAGGAATTTCAAGCTCAGTACCTTACCGGATTGGAATTGATCAATATGCATTCCTTTAAAAAATTGGCATTGAACATTGTGTGGGAATATTATAAACCCACTTCATACTTAGGATAACATATTTAATCATTTTGATTAAATTCCTACCTACTATCCTAGATAGTTGGAATCCACTTGCACCACATGGTCAATACTTTCCATATATACCCCAGGAGTGCCTTGATCCTGATTCTGGTTTGATTCTGTCCACTTTATTGACTTCCAAAATTAGTAACTACGCCTTCCTCCAGATTCTATCTTTATTCTTCTTTATTCCATCTTTTTAGTGGATAAGTAAAATCTAGTCAACTAGGAAAATGCTATCTTTTGTTGCCAACCCATCCTCCATGATTTTCTCTCTAGATTCTAGGATTAGCATGTTTTCCATCACTCATGATAACTCACTTATGTTTTATCTAATTCATGAGGTCCTTGAAAGAGTTGGAAAGTAATTTAGCCATGTATGGGGGTTTATCATATTTAGTAACCTTGATTTATTAGCTAGCATGAGCTGTCTTCCACCAACTCAATTTTCCTTCATAAGGATGTATTACTATTGTAATAATCAATCAAGCCAATAATTTATCAATCAATTATTCATTCTTTAATTATTCATGTGATTCATTCTCTTTATTATTCTCTCTATTTTCCTTGTGCATAGTTGTGAGAATCATCCTGTACCAATATCTACCTCATGTATTTATTCTTTGCATCAAGGGTCTTTTTGTACATGGTACCAGAGCTGCAATTTCTACATGGTACTAGAGCTGCAACTTCTACATGGTCTCAGAGCACAATTTTTTTCAATTTCAACAGAGCTGAGGAGTTACATTTTCTCTCTATCAGAGCACATCCAGTCTCCTATTCCTCTTTGAAGAGGAGCTTGTTATTAAGCTCACAAGATTTTCTCCTAGTTTTATTTGTGCATGTTGTAGAGGGTTTCTTCTTGAGCGCATCAACATTTCAGTATGGATTCTTCTTCATCTATGATCCCAAATCCCTTCAACTATCATGAATGGAAAGCCAAAATTGGAATTCTATTGTGCAGTAAGGGACTCTATACAGTTTCTATGGCTTTATAAAATCAACCAAATTCTGTTGTTGAGAAAGAAAAGTGGCATAATTGGTTGGATGAAGCCTATGGATTGCTTTGCCTCTCTATTCCCCCTAATATGATATTTCATATAAATGGTTTTACCACTCCAAACCAAGTATGGACCAAACTTGAGTCTCTCTTTGGATTTCAAGATGAGATATGAGCACATCAGTCGGAGAATGAGTTATTCTCATTGAATACAAGAATTTTCGAATCTATTAAATTTTGTTTCACCAAATTCAATTCACTTGTTTTATTGCTAAATAAATGTGGGATTTAGAAGAAGGCACATCAATTGATTCTTTCTATTCTTTCAAAATTGGGTCCTGAGTACTCAGTTTTTGTTTCTACTTTTCATGCTACTAGGATTTCTATTTGTAATTGGAAAATGCCTTCTTTGAGTACATTCTTGGATTCAGTGACAAAGGAGCAAGATAAATTGATCCAGATGGGTGCTCTTATATATTCCAAGGGCAAGGACCATGCTCTCATATATAGCTCAAGGAAGAAAGAATACCAAATACAAAGAGAAGCAAATTGTGAAAGAGAAGAATCCAAAGTCAGATATTGAACATGAAAGTTTGAAGCCTACTGATGACGGTTCAATGAAGAAAGTAAAAAATAAAGGAAGTACATCCAAGTGTTCTTATTGTAACAAGGGATTTCATCTTGAGAAGATTTTTTTCAAGAAGAAGATGGACATCATGTCTCATCTTCTTGAGAAGCATAAAATTGAACTTCCAGATGAGCTAGAGAATCCTGTTGATTCCTCAGAACACTATCATAGTGCATAGTTCCAAGGTGATATAAACTATGACTTGAGCATCGGAGTTAAATAATTTCCTCACATATCTAATATGGATTCTTTTTCTAATATATTAGAATCAGAAATATCATTTTCTTTCTTTCTTTGATAATCCACCTCACTTCATTCAAATGATAATAATTTTGATTTAGAAGAATGTTTGCAGGATGATATGCATGTCATGAAACCATCCATACCACCATCCATATCATCTACCATACCTCTGAATACTTCTAATACTATACAAACCCCCATTTCATTAGTTGATCCACAACAAGATTTGTACCCAAATCCGACGACATCCGACGAAAAGTACTCTTTTGTCGGATTTCACTTTCAAATTACGAAATTTGATTTTTTTTAAAAAATTAATAGAATTATAGATCGAATTTGCGACGTTACTTAGTCAAATTTTAAACGTCCCGAGTAGTCGTATTTTCAACGTATTTGGCATGAGACTTTATCGAATTTTGGACGATATGGTGTCAAATTTTCGACGAGTCTTCGATGGATTTTGGGATTTTCGATGTGGCTTTACCATTGTGATGGGTAAAATTCATAGTGACCAAATAATACCTAGGGGATGGGACAAGGAATAATATCCCCATTTAAAAAAAAAAAATCTCTCCATCAACCTTTGCTGATTGATTTAGTGCAAATTTATATGATAGACAAGATAAAAAATCAAAACCTAAAAAAATTTAAATGAAATTCCAACACCCTCATTAAACGTAAATATAATATGTTGCATCTCCCTCTCTTTTCATGTTTTTTGAATGAAATTTCAGCTTGTTAGGAACTTTACACATATCTGGAAAAAACTGGTAAACTCGATCTCTATCTACGGGCATGCCTGTTTGAATATGGAAGTGGGTGGCAATGGAGCTTCCAAGGTAAGTTTTGTTCCATTTACATTCTCATTCTATGATTTTTCTTTTTTCTCACAATAGATTTAACTTCATTTCATGATATGAACCTAGTATGGTTTCCTGCTATTTTATTTAAATAGCCTTACTAATGGACACAGGGTTTGAACCTTGGCTTACCTAAACAAATAATGTTGCAATTGCAGAAATGGTGATTTGTATCTTTAATCTGGGTACAAAAACCACTAGATCGTAAGGTCTTATTATGGATGGAACCATGTCCCTCTGTTGGATCATGGTTTGTAAGCTAAATCTACAATGCATAGTATATCGCTTTTTGGCTAGAGGAGAAGAGTGTTCCTCTTGTGAAATCGTGGAATCAAATTCAAGGAGAAAGGGAGGATGAGTTGCATTCACTATTTAAGGAAGGGAGCAACCAGTAGAAGATAAGGAAATGAATTCCTGTGGTCACCCTCCATCCTCTGGTAAGCGTCTATATAACCAGCGTCTATAAGAACTAGCTTGTTATAGTAAATAGGGCTAGTAAAATAATAATGGATTAAATATACATGTATCTACAGGGTAGGGTGTTCCCAAGCTCATGACATGGCTAGTTTATTTATTAACTGCTAGTCTAAAGGCATTAGAGCTTGCTTGTTGGGGTTGAATCCCAAGCCATCTTTTGAAACCTCAAACTAGCTCCCACTTATATTTGGATTTAGTAAGATTTAGCAGGCATTTTAGCTTTTTATTCAGATGTGAAAACTTCATGAATTGAGCTATTAGTTTTGCATTAAAAACCATCATTCATTAGGGAATTATGTGTGGCCAAGCAAAATATGATATTTCTGCTATAGAAGTCGCAGAAGGGGAAACTTGTGTTACAATGTGTGTGGGAAGTAGCTATTTCTATTGGGCGTGTTATGGAGCTATCTCTTGTGTTATAGATCTTTATTGGAATTAAATCTTCATTTTTCTACTACTTTTGCTTGTATGAGGTTTGAATTCCAAACTTGAAGTGTTGAATCTCCATGAAACTTGAACGTTGATCTTCCTTCTTGAAAGTTGGGATATAGATTTGTTGTTGACTGATATTATGCCTTTAAACTTGGAAGTGCTCAATCCATTTGACCCCAAAATATCTATTTGAGATGTTCTCTTCCACCTTGTTGCAGCTGCAACTGTTCTCCCCAAAAATTTTAAAATTTTGGTACCCCCCTTTTTATGATTTTAATGCTGCGTTGAATCAATTGAATCCGTGAATTTTTGGTCGTGCTTTAATTTTGGATGATTTTTGAAGATTAACTCTCGTCCTGTTTTCGGAAGTTGCTTGTGTTTTAAAAATTGTTGTGGGTCACAGAGTTTAAGCTTGGTTTTGCTAGTCGATCAGATCATTTGTTCTTAGAAGGGCTGCCGTTTCGGAGGCGAAACAGGTTTTTGTTCGTGGCTGAATTTTTAGAGATGTCTGGAACACTTAATATTTTCCATAGATCGGGATTCAAATTATGTTTGATCGGGGGATGTTGTGTGTTTCTATTCCGCCGTTGCGGCTCCCAAATCAACTAAGCACCCGATGTATAAGTACTCCGCCCGCCGATGCGTGTCAGTCTCCTGGTCACATGTCTATAGCCTTTTCTCTTCCGCCGTTGCGGCTGGGAAAAGCTTTTGGCTTCCGATGCTGATGTCTTTCCGATTTCTGATTTGAATTTTTCCCACCATAGCTTGGGTCTTAACTCTTCCGACTCCGATGTGCTTAAGTGTTTCGCAGTTCCTGTCACCTTTAAAGACCCTCTTATGCGGCTGCAAAAGAGTCTATCCTGCCGATGTTAGCGTTCCAAGCCGCCAATGAGTGTTTATTTCCCATCATTGGTGATTCCTTCGAAACCTTAGACGGACGAGATAGTGGTGTCTGTGCTTGTAAAAATCCTTGTAACCATGATGCAGTACATGGTTTTTCTTGCTACTTAGCCGTGGGTTGATAAAATTAATGTAGTTTGATTTTTTATTAAAAAAATTACAGCCCCATGAATGATAGATGTCGTTCTTTTGCAGGAAATATCCAAAAGACCGTTCATTCTGCCGCGACGCGAAGGTATAGATAGGAGACAGGATCGCAAGAAGGGAAAGCAAAGTATAAGGCGCGGACCTGAAAGGTCTGTCAGTTACTCAACGGATCATGAGTGTGCACAAAAAAGATAAAAATAAGGATACGAATCGTTTTGGGGGACTGAAAGGTCACATGTTTGGGGGAAGCCCAAGCGGCCAGCTGGTTTTAGTTTAAATATTGGAAAGTTAGAACTTACAAGGGATTTTTTTTTCCTGGGAAAAACTTGTAAACTATTGCTTGTAAGAGGAACTATTTCGTTTTACAGCCAGAAACTACAACTTTTGCCTGTTGGAGAAAGTGCTATGTGGAATGTAGCAATGTGATTAAATGAGCGATGTTGAATGGGGACTATTTTGTTTTCAACTGTGTTTCATTAACTGTGAGAGCATTCTAACTTCCTGAACATATGTTCTTGTTTGAATGTTCTTCAGTATACTTTGTGATGTCTTCCACTATGAGTAATGGAAATTTTAACTGTTGATGAGCTATATTATCATGTATACTTTCATTCATGTTTATATGTTTGGTCATAAGAGCAGCTATCTGTGATTTGCCGTAACACATGGACAGTGGTGCATTACTCATAAATTAGTATCCAACTCTCTAGAGATAGTTTAGTTAGTATTTATTTTCTCATAATTTATGTGATTTAGATGCTTGGGGATTTAAGACGAGAGGTATGAACCTGTGCATCACGTTGTGACGACTCCTTGCATTCTTCATCACCCTGCATTGTTAATTAGGCACTTGCATATCATACTTAAAGTCAAAAAACAAAAATATACACGGTGGACTGGGCCATAACCGGTAAAACCCTTTGTTTTTGTTACTTGACCTACGGTAGCCGGACCGCAAAGCAGACGGATTCCCTACACCAAACAGTCATGGGCTAGTTGGGAACGTTGACTGGGGAGAATCCCTTGCTATTTATTGCCTGCGAATTTCCAGGCCTCAACAGTTTCTGGCGCTAGAAGGAGGGTCGACAGTGCATGGCTGGCCGAGGAAACCCGTTTTCCCAAGATTATTCCACCGGTAATAGTTCTGAAAGCAGTGGGATTCATAATCCAATTCCGGAAGAAAGGAGTAGAGAACATTTTTTTTCTGTTGACAACGAGGTTGTTAATAATCTAAGGAGACACACCATGGCATATGTGAAGAAGATTGGAGGATTTCCAATCATCCCTGAATTTCCTAGAAGAGAATATAAAAGGAAGGATCGTCCTCTATTGGAGGACTCAGTGCTGGTTGGGGATTGGGAAGAACTTGTAGAGACAACCTTGCAGGAAGTGGTACTGCCTTTAAACCAGGAAGGCCTAGATTCTCCTCAGAGTTCTCCCGCTCACACTCCTGTTTTCTCACCTCCTCACTCTCCACCTAGACTCATGGTAGGCGTAAACACCAATCAACCACCCAACCCACCGAATCCACCACTTTCCTGGAGAGCCATATCACCCTTAAACCTAACACCTCCGTTACATGATTTACCTCAATCCTTTGAGAAGATGCTGCCCAAATTCGACCCAAGCGAGAAGATACTAGTGGATGACCACCTGCAAAGCTTTTACTTGGCAATAGAAGGGTTAAGGGCTGGGGAGTATGAGGATGTAGTTTGCAGACTTTTCCCGCACACCCTTAAAGGAGATGTAGCATCATGGTACTTTGGTTTGCCTACAAACTCTATCCCTAATTGGGATACTTTCGAAAGGATTTTTAGAATTAAGTATGCAACCCAAAAGACTCATGCAGCTCTGATGAAAGGACTATGCGCATTGAAGAAAGAGAGAAAGGAGAAGGTGCACAGCTTCACTCAAAGATTTGCGGCATACCTCAAGAATTTTTCTGAAGCTGAAAAACCTTCGGATAAAGTCTTGATTGAATATTATACTTCAGCTTTAGGACCTGAGGTGGCCATGTTCGCCAAAATGAAGGCCAAACCCACGTTGGCAGAGACTTATGAGGAGGCAGAAAAGGTAGAGGCTGAAAGAGAAAGCATTGAAGATTATCCCGAATGGTCAGGAGAGAAAATGGCGGGAAGGAAAGCCTTGTTGTTTACTAAGCCTAAGGAAGAGCAATCACCAGATTTTGAAAGTATGGAAAAAATGATGCAGAAGCTTTCTAATAGAATCATAGACTTGGAAAAAGAAAAGGAAGCGCAAAAGTTCTACAAGCCCTATTATAAGAAAAGGGAGGATAACAATCAATCCCAAACTCCTCCGCATAATTCAGCATCTATGAATCTAAAAGAGGTAGGAATGGAAAATTTTTGCACTTTTCACCAACAACCCCACTCTGAAAAGAATTGTCCTCAATGGATAAACTCAATGAAATTGTTTATGAATCAGCTGTTGGATTCTAAATTAACAGAAGAAGGAGATGAAGAAAGAAAAGACAGTACCACTTCAACGAAGGAACAAGAAGAGGAAACCATGGTTCTGTGGAATTCTGTTTCGTTGTTTGATGCTGAAGAAGAAAATAATTGGGGTTACAAGGATGTCATGGAAACCAACGTAATGACAAGGAGCCAAGGGTCAGTTAAAGAAGATAGTATCATGCTCCCAAAAATCAAAAGGCTGCAGAAAAATGTTAAAAAATTTCAAAAAAATTCCTCAGCTGATAAAGTTCCCGAATTCACTATTACCAGCCAAGATCCTAGGCAGAGTGATACGTTTGCTAAGCCAAATGAAGAAAAAATGAATGTGAATAAGCCGCATCCCCTTGAATCGTAGATGGATTATGACATCGTGGAAGATATAAAGAAGGTAAAGGCAAACGTTTCATTATTCAAAATGTGTAAAGTGCCGTAGCAGAAAGAAAGACTATTGAAAGCGCTTGAAGCATCGGATGAGAGGCTGCCCACTGACAATCGACCCAAGGAAGAAGAAGAAATTGGAGAAGCCAGCATTGGAGGTAAGTCTAAGAACAAGCATCCACCTTTCCTCCTCACTTTTGAAATTTTTAATCACAATTTACATAATTTCCTGGTAGACTCAGGGGCATCGGTTAACGTCATGCCAATATTAGTCTGCAAAAGGATAAATGGGTAGCCTAAGCCATCTACTTGGAGAGTTATTCAGTTGGACAGGACGAATGTAAAGGTAGTTGGTGAGATGGAGGATGTCCTAGTCCGCCTATCTTCAAATGATAAAGTGTGCCAAGTTATTGATATCGTGGTGGCCGACATACCAGACGCTTATGGTCTTGTTCTGAGCAGAGACTGGTCGACAAAACTAAATGGATATTTTTCCTCGGATTGGTCGCATCTGTGGCTGTCGTATAAAGGGAGCCCGAACCAAATTAAAATTTTGAGGGAGCCGCACATGAAATACAATGTTACTCAACTTGAGGAGAAGAATGAACCAGTGGATTCTGTGTTGGGAAATTATTTTATTGAATTGGAACCAAGAAATTGCCAAGCAGAAGAAGCCAGCAACACGTCAGACACCCAGCCTGATCTCCTTCGATTCTCATAGGCTGATGAAATCCACTGTAAAATAGTAGACTTAGCAGTAGGAATAGATTCGCATACTGTAGGTAGTGATTTCTGGACATTGTTTTTTGATGGCTCTAAGACGCTAGAAGGGCCAGGGGTTGGCTGTGTCCTGATCGACCCCCATAAGAATAAACATTTTCTTTCATGTAGATTAGATTTTGAATGTACGAATAATATAGGTGAGTATGAAGCGTTGGTGCAAGGCTTAAGGAAAGCAATCGAATTAAAAGTAAGTAATCTAAAAGTTTTTGGAGATTCTGAAATAATTGTAAAACAGATCCGGAATCAAATACATTGTGTTTCTCCTCACTTAAAGGCCTATCAAAATGAGGTATGGGACCTGCTCAAATGTTTTAACATATTTAATATTATTTCATATCCAAGACCTAAAAATGCAACAGCTGACTTGTTAGCCACATCAGCTGCTAGGCTTGTACCTAAAAAGAATCGATGCTCCGTTGAATTGATTTTTAGGTCCTCGGTCCCTGATATGATTACCAACTTACGAGTGATTGGCGACGATCAGCAGATTATAGAATGCTTAACCAATGATGAGGTATTTAAAGGTGTGATCATAGATGATGAAGAGCATTAGGCCGAGCTGAAATATGACAATTTCATCCCCAAAGGAATCGGAACCTTAGAAAGAATGTTCGATCTAAATGAAAAGTTCAGAAGACCAGCAAACGTGAAGACTCACAGCTCATCTCTATTGTTTGAGCTGATAAATTTAGGGACTGAGACAAATCCTAAATATGTGAATCTTGGCAAATGCTGTTCACCAGCAGAAAGAGATAAGTTCATTATTCTTTTTAATCAATATAAAGATGTTTTTGCCTGGACATACGAAGACTTAAAGACATATGACACCAGCATCATCCAACATGTTGTCCCCATCAAATCTGGCATCAAACCTTATCAACAACCTTTAAGGAAAATGCACCCCAAATTGGAACCTCTGATCCAGAGTGAAGTTAAGAAATTATTGGATGCTAGGATCATTTTTAAAATCAGACACTCTGAATGGGTCTCAAATCTAGTGCCAGTCAGGAAAAAATCTAGAGAAATTAGGCTATGCATGGATTTCAAGAATTTAAACTGCGCTTCAGATAAAGATAACTATCCTGTTCCACCCATGGAGTAACTTCTACAAATGGTCTCAGGTTCTGAACTATTTTCTTTATTAGATGGTTTCTCAGGCTACAATCAGGTATTAGTAGCCGAAGAAGACAGATTGAAGACAACATTCAGGACCAGATGGGGAACCTTTTCCTACAGAAGAATTCCCTTTGGGCTTATAAATGCTGGTGCTACGTTCCAGAGGGCGATGGACATAGCCTTCCGCGGTTTAATTGGCCGTAGTGTTGTAATATACGTTGATGATGTTACAATATTCTCAAAGAGGAGGGAAGAGCACACATTTCATTTAAGGCAGATCTTTGAACGTTGTCGGAAATATGGCATCTCACTCAATCCCAGGAAGTGTGTGTTCGCTGTCACGGAGGGTAAATTGCTTGGTCACATAGTTTCAAAGAAGGGAATCTCTATAGATCCGGAAATAATTAAGGCCATTGAACATATCCCCTTACCCCATAAGAAAAAGGGGATGCAATCATTTATGGGAACCATAAATTTCGTACGAAGATTTGTGCCAAATTTTGCCCAGATTGTCAAACCTCTGCAACAAATGGTGAAGCAAAATGCACAATTCAAATGGACTGAGATTGAGAAGAACGCATTCAGCAAAATTAAAATTGCTGTTGCACACGCACCCTCCCTAAAAAGCCCAGATTTCGACAAAGATTTTATTTTGTATACTTTTGCATCTGATGATTCGCTAGCAGCTGTGCTTACTCGAAAGGAAGATGGGGGGGATGAATTCCCAATATCTTTTATGAGCATTGGTCTACAAGGGGCCGAATTAAATTACTCGGCTATTGATAAACAAGATTATGCAGTATTCAAAGCAGTGAAGCAACTCAGGCCTTACATATTGAAAAATCGAACCAAGGTGATCATCCCGTACCCAGCTGTGAGGTCCCTCTTTGTACAGAAGGAATTAGGAGAAATAAGGGGCAATTGGGTAACAACTCTTCAAGAGTACGACCTTGAATTTAAGCTGGCTTCTATAGTTAAAGGACAAGGGTTGTGCAAACTAATGACTAAAAATGGAAGCAATGACGAACCCGCCTGGGAAGGCGAGGCTGAATTACATTTGATGGATGTATGTCCTTTATTTATAGCCCCTGACTCTTGGTATAGATATCTCGTGCATTACCTTCAGGTAGGGTTGTTGCCAGAACATTGGAATTCTAAGCAAAGAAGAGCGCTGTGTCTCAAATCATCCTCCTACCAAATTATTGAAGGAATATTATTTACAAAAAACTACGACGGAGTTCTTCTTAGGTGCTTAGAGAAAGAAGATGCGAAGAAAGTAATGATAGAATTGCATGATGGGCCTGCTGAGGGACATTTTTCAGGAGATACTACAGCACACAAAATTCTCAGGGCAGGTTACTATTAGCCCACACTATTCAAAGATGCACACGCCCATGTCAGGAAGTGCGACATTTGTCAAAGGTGTGGAGGGAGACAATCTAAAGCAGCCGCACCACTGAAACCTGTAATGATCACGGAATCATTCAAGCAATGGGGGGTGGATATTATTAGGGAGATAAAGCCAAACTCTTCCCTACAACACAAGTACATTCTGACCGCAACCGATTACTTCACTCACTGGGTCAAAGTCATCCCGCTGCACAAAATAAATGAAGACACGGTCATCAGCTTCCTACATGACCATATTATGACCAGGTTTGGAGTTCCAGTTTCGTTAGTCTTTGATAATGCTACTTACTTTTCATTGATTAAATTAACTGCTTTTGCTCATGAGAAAGGAATAAAGATGCATTATTCTGCTAATTACTATCTGCAAGGAAATGGCTTGGATGAATCTACTAACAAAAATATGATTAGAATTTAAAAAAAGATTGTGATAGAAAACCAGAGGAGTTGGCACTCAGTGCTACCAAACACCCTTAGGGATGATAGAGTTACCCCCAAGTCTTCGATAGGAGTGTCTCCGTATACCCTTGTATATGGTAAAGAAGCCATTCTCCCCCCAATATCATGCTACCCTCTTCCATAATAGCTCAAGAGTCTAGAGGGTCGGAGAATGAAGTCTTACAAATAAGGATATATAATCTTCTGAAAGGAGAAGAGGCTAGATCTAAGGCCAGAGAGCGCTTTAAGAAACAACAAGAGGTGATAAAGAGATGGTTTGACAAACATAAGGCTGGAACAAAAGACTTTGAAGTGGGAGATTTGGTTCTCAAGTGGGACCACCCCCACGATGAGAAAGGAAAACACACGAAATTCCAGCAGTTATGGGTAGGCCCTTTCCAGATTCCGGCAAAGCTTGGCCCTTCCACTTATAAGTTACAAGATCTGCAAGGGTGGGAAGAGAACTTACCAGTAAATGGTTTAGTTCTCAAGCCTTATTTTTCTTGAGTTCATTTGTCTTCTTCTATCTTGTATATAAATAATCTGGCTTGGTCGTCTTTTGAGTCTTTGAGTCATGAAGTTTAGTTTGTTTTAGTTTAAATTTTTTATTTCAATAAAGGAAATAAATCTGCGGTTGCATGGAGAACATCAGAATTTTGGAATGATTAAAGTTCTGGGTATAAGACTGTATATTGTTGCTTGTCTAAAATAACTTCTTCTAGTTTAGCAGTTTTCCCAAATAGCTATGTACGCATTGAAGTCCTGCTTAACCCCTGTGAAATAAACCAGAGTCAAAGGGTCTGGAATGCTATTTTGATGCTCCATCCATGTCACATTTAAAATGTCCTAGGGGGTGACAGCAAAAGACCCATGAAAAAGAAGCAAGGTAAACATTATATTATATATAAATAATCCCATGCCAAGAATTGAAAGCCTAAAAGGCAAGTAAGAGTCAAAAAATCCTATTAGAGGAAATTTGGGGTCTAAAATGGGCCTCCTAAGGAAAATAATAAAATAATACTTATTAATTTTGGAGGAAGAATGAAAAAAACTACTTTTTGT
>LPNX010897758.1:25118-100980 GCA_001517045.1 Pseudotsuga menziesii
TTGAAAGAAAGAAATATGTATCAAAACAAAGTACTGAACCGTATGAGTACAAAATTGCCAAAAGTTCTTCTCCATCCGTGAGCTGAAAATTAAATACATCTCTCACACAAAAGGACACTATGGATAGATGAGCCTGAATAGAAAATTCAGAAAGAAAGGCATGCAGGAGGACTCAAATGAAAGGACAAAAAAGTCCAAAAACACAAAAGGTGCAAAATGGCATGGGAATGAGGAACAAATGAATATTTCTGTTTACCATATGTTACAATCCTGTGGTGTCCAAGCTACCAGCTTCCTAAAGACAAAATTAACAATGAAACTCATCTTTCGGCCTCAACAGAGTTATCTGGACTTGAAAATCTTGGTTTCCACTCTCCCAAATTGGACTTTAATCAATGGTTAAAGGTACATACATCTGCCATTTGAGAAATCCAGATAGCTGGAAGAATTCAATAAGTTCGTTTGTTGTCAAACAGTCTGGCACTCAAGGAATAATCATCCAGAGATCTAGGTTCACCAGGTAATCGCTAATTGTTGTAGCTGCAACTGTTCTCCCCCAAAATTTTAAAATTTTGGTACCCCCCTTTTTATGATTTTAATGCTGCATTGAATCAATTGAATCCGTGAATTTTTGGTCGTGCTTTAATTTTGGATGATTTTTGAAGATTAACTCTCGTCATGTTTTCGGAAGTTGCTTGTGTTTTAAAAATTGTTGTGGGCCGCAGAGTTTAAGCTTGGTTTTGCTAGTTGATCAGATCATTTGTTCTTTGAAGGGCCGCCATTTCGGAGGTGAAACAGGTTTTTGTCCGTGGCTGAATTTTTAGAATTGTCCAGAACACTTAATATTTTCCATAGATCGGGCATCAAATTATGTTTGATTGGGGGTTGTTGTGTGTTTCTCTTCCGCTGTTGTGGCTCCCAAATCAGCTAAGCACCCAATGTATAAGTACTCCTCCCGCCGATGCGTGTCAGTCTCTTGGTCGCATGTCTATAGCCTTTTCTCTTCCACCGTTGCGGCTGGGAAAAGCTTTTGGCTTCCGATGCCGATGTCTTTCCGATTTTCGATTTGAATTTTTCCCGCCACAGCTTGGGTCTTAACTCTTCTATCTCCGATGTTCTTAAGTGTTTCGCAGTTCCTGTCACCTTTAAAGACCCGCTTATGCGGTTGCAAAAGAATCTATCCTGCTGATGTTAGCGTTCCAAGCCGCCGATGAGTGTTTACTTCTGATCATTGGTGATTCCTTCGAACCCTTAGATGGACGAGATAGTGGTGTCTGCGCTTATAAAAATCCTCATAACCGTGATGCACTACATGGTTTTTCCTGCTACTTAGCCATGGGTTGATAAAATTAATGTAGCTTGATTTTTTATTAAAAAAATTACAGCCCCATGAATGATAGATGTCGTTCTTTTGTAGGAAAGATCCAAAAGACTGTTCATTCTGCCACGACGTGAAGGTATAGATAGGAGACAGGATCGCAAGAAGGGCAAGCAAAGTAGAAGGCGAGGCCAATAACGACAAAGGCGTGGACCTGAAAGGTCTGTCAGTTACTCAGCGGATCATGAGTGCACACAGAAAAGATAAAAATAAGGATACAAAGCGTTTTGGGGGACTGAAAGGTCACACGTTTGGGGGAATCCCAAGCGGCCAGCTAGTTTTAGTTTAAATATTGGAAAGTCAGAACTTACAGGGGATTTTTTTTTCCTGGGAAAAACTTATAAACTATTGCTTGTAAGAGGAACTATTTCGTTTTACAACCAAAAACTACAACTTTTCCCTGTTGGAGAAAGTGCTATGTGGAATGTATCAATGTGATTAAATGAGTAATGTTGAATGGGAACTATTTCATTTTCAACTGTGAGAGCGTTCTAACTTCCTGAACCTATGTTCTTGTTTGAATGTTCTTCAGTATACTTTGTGATGTCTTCCACTATGAGTAATGGAAATTTTAATTGTTGATGAGCTATCTTATCATGTATACTTTCATTCATGTTTATATGTTTGGTCATAAGAGAAGCTATCTGTGATTTTCCGTAACACATGGACAGTGGTGCATTAATCATAAATTAGTATCTAGCTCTCTAGAGATAGTTTAGTTAGTATTTATTTTCTCGTAATTTATGTGATTTAGATGCTTGGGGATTTAAGATGAGAGGTATGAACCTGCGCATCATGTTGTGATGGCTCCTTGCATTCTTCATCGCCCTGCATTGTTAACAGGCACTTGCATATCATACTTAAAGTCAAAAAACAAAAATATAAATGGTGGACCGGGCCGTAACCGGTAAAACCCTTTGTTTTTGTTACTTGACCTACGGTAGTCGGACCGCAAACCGAACGGATTCCCTACAACAAACAGTCACGGGCCAGTTGGGAACATTGACTGGGGAGAATCCCTTGCTGTTGATTTCCTGCGAATTTCTAGGCCTCAACACACCTATATCATTGAATTATCAAATAATGCCTGGAATGTAGATGTGAATAAGCCTGCTAGAAAAATGAATAAATACACCAAAGTTGACTGAGGATAAGCAAATGGAACTACTGAACACCTGTAACTAATTCTATGTTTATGATACTCTACCACCAATCATATCCTTAGCAACATAATCATTATCTTCTCCTGTATTCCTTAACGATTCTCTTTGAGAATCATGTTTTAGAGAAATTTTCCAAAACTTTCAAATTATTGCTAGGAAAAAATCTTAAATCTTGTCAATTCCATTTAGCTCACTGATGGTTGAACTACCGCTGCTTTTTTAGAAATAGTATTCTCTATATGTTTGTATAGATTCCTTAATTCTTCAAACTATTTTGGAATCTTACTTTGTGGTTTACACACGATGCACATATTTCTCAAGGAATCAATCTACATTCATGTAGGTGTTCATTCATAACAAATTCAAATCCCGAAAAGACATAATACCACAAATTGTCCAACTGCAAAAGTTCAATCATTTGGAGTTCAAAACAAGTTCCTCTCCAAAGTATATCAAGTCCCTGAAAAGCCACTTCAACATTCCTATCACGTCTTATCGAGTGTGAAATGGCCACAGAAAATTTTTTCTATCTAGAATTTGAAGTCCTTGAACTTAGTCCATGCAGCCGAACCTAATCTCCAACAACAAAGTCTCTTGCAATTCTTCAAAGCAAGAAGGTCACTTCTGATCTATTTAATGAGCAAAGGTAATCTATGTAACATTGTTTTGTGTACACAAAGAAAGCGTCTGGCCATATTAGCAGAAGAATGAAAATTGCTTGAGAAAAACTATTTTCAAGAGTTGAAACAATATCTGGAAGGTACATAAGACTCATGCTTCTTTTATTTTACTATTAAAATAGAGAAAAATAAAAATCCCACCAGACAACCTAATGGAACAACACTGTGCAACATCAAATCCCGAGAACTCTTAGAGGATGAAAAGAAAGGGCGATGCAAAAATCAATGCTTTCATAAATTTCTTTGTATGATTGATTGGTTATATTCCACCTGGAAACTGTTCATGCTTTACACATATTCAGTAGCATTGTCCATTGGAAAGACTGTCAACTGCATAGGACTACAGAATTTACAAATTTGACCGAATCATAAAAAAAAATTATCATATTTGGGTGCTATCACATTCCCAAGGGAATTTTCGCATGTGGGCAACTTCAAGTTCTTAATTTGACCATGAATCCTTCGCAAGATGTTTCATTTTGATTTTGAACTGGAAAATTTCCAAGATGAGATATGAATCCATGCTTAAGAGCCTACAACCTACAACAATATCCCTATGTTGGGAAATGCTGGAATTCCAGGTGTAAATGTTGGATATAACCAGCTAATCCCAGGTATCATTTTCTTAATGTATGCAGTAGTTTGGTTTGCGTGTTTTAGTAATGTTGATGGTGGTGTTTTAATCTTTGTTCTTTTGGCATTTGTTGTATCTCATACTAGATCAAGCTAGGATCTTCTGCTCCAATTGCAGTTTTGAAGCCAAAGAGAAAGTCAAATCCAGAGACAACACCAAGGCTCTCTCTTGCTCCTAGATAAATATCTTCTCCTCCAACTTCCCCACAAAGTAATCTTACTAATCCTAAGTTTCGATTGCCAAAATCCAACAAATATAACAACTTTTACTATTCAATGACATGCAACATATTTATCTTTTAATTTTTTTGTTTCTATCAATGAAGAATAAAGAAGCTTAGTTTCTTTCAAAGATATTAGGTATTCAAACATTAAAAGTCTTGTTAATTAGACTGCAGGTATCAATGTTACATTCCAAAGATTGTTCCATGGAAATGAAATCAACTAAAGCTACAATGTTCTTGGAATGCAAAGGATATGACTAAGAAGATACTTGTTACGTAAATATAGAAGAAAAAAATGTAACTTGAAGCAGAGGAGAAAACAAGTAAATAAGTTGAGACTCTAGATTGAAATTTGTTTTTTTTCAAAGTTTTAAGTTTCAACTAGGAATTTCTAAGGAAAGGTTTCAACTGGGAATTGATGAGAAGAAGGTTTCCACATAAATTAATTTAAAACAAATTGAACGGAAATGAGATGTGATTAAAAGAGGAAAAACTGTAATTATAACATGAGAATGTGACCTAGAAGGAATGCCTGGAATGTAAGCATAAACAATTTAAAAAATTTGTGGGAAATTAAGGTTTGTACATTAGGGTTATATATTATGTGTTGATGGTTTATCTCAAAAGTGGAAATTATTGCAATTTTGCAATGAGATTTGTGTGTGAAAGTTTTAAATTTTGAATCCTCAAAAATATATATGTAAGTGGGAGTTATGGTATGGAGAGGTAGCTTAAGTGGTTGAGTGATTTGAGCTTAATGCATGCATTTTAATTATTACTAACACGTTTGCACTGGTTAACATCCCAAAAATATTTAGATTGCACACCTTCCACTCAGTTTCATACATGTTTATTGCTATGCAAAACTAGAATGTTGTCCCAACATCTTTGTAGGCTCACAATTTCTATTTTACCCAAAACTACACTACATTCTTTGCAACCTCACTATTTTTGTTTTATCCAAAACTACACTCTACATGTAGAATTATTTCCAGTGGCCACTTCTTAAAGATCGCTTTAATGTTGAACAAACAATTGCTGCAAATTTTCATTTTCTTTTGATATATTGGAAATTTTTCATTGAATTTGATTCAAAATAATGTCATGTTGTAAGGACATTGTTCAAATTCAAAGCTTGGAAATGGTAATTAGGAACTTAATTAAAAAACATATGTACACATCAAAATTTAATAAATATGTTGATCAATTTCTTCCCTCCACCATTTGAAGAGGGTATTGGGTGAAAGTGTGCATTTGTATCTTCATTATTTACCCTAATATCAAATTCATAGGCTATTTAGACAACAAACATAGTCTTCAGTATCCTACAACACCAGGTAGTGATATCCCTCCCTATTTTCCTCCTAGAATAATAATGGCCTCCTCTCTCATCCATACACTTCTCCATTAGCCAACAAAACCATTTGTCAACTTCCCATCCTTCACTGTAGACCCTCTCTCCCACCACCAAGCCCTCTCACTCCACCACCCATCCGTTTTGAAGAAAAGATGTGCATTTGTACAACAAGACATTGTAGTAGTTGTTCTTCTTTAATAAAACCGAGTATTTTTGTTGGTAGTGGAATTTTTATACACAAAGAGGGTTTTCTTAAAAATATTCCATGATATTGCATGTATTATGCATTTGTATGTTTGTTGTAATCTTATTGATGTTTGGTAGATTTTTGAGTGCAAACATTGTTACTTTTATTCACTCTTGGTGTTACTGTATTATGGATATCTTTGTTATTTTATCACTTTGTTTTTTGTTTCAATTTATAAGTGTACATTGAATTTTTTCATATATTTCCAATGAATATAAGCTATTTGTGCATTCACATCCACATCAATATTACATGGATTGAATTACCTTCATCTTTAAATCCTCTATATCAACTAACATACTATACAAATTTGAGAATGATTACACGTGCTTCTAAGTTCTAATGCATGTGTGCCAAGCATTCCTCCAAATTTTGTGAAGTTAAAATTTTTGATATTTTGTTTTGAAAATGTGGTTTAAAACTTAAATGCCTATTTTGTGTCTTTTCTTAGGAAAATAATCCTACACCCCCATGTTTAAAATTTAAAAGCTTATGCTTGCTAAGATACAACATTATAATGGGAAGTGTTGTGGATAATGATTGTTGTGTCCTCTAAACTGTCAAAAGGTAGAACCTGTGATTTCGCGAAGAAAGTACAGTTTACAAAAAATGATAAAATCCAAGAAGCAACTGATGAGTGAGAGGAAATGTTGAAAATGAAAAAAGATACATCTATTCAAATGAATTATGATACTTTTGTCAAGAAACATGATATTAAGAGGGAAGGACATAGGCATGAAAAATGGAAAAAGACACATGGGGTAGGTGAGAATAAGAAAAATCCTGCTACATCCCTCAATTCCATTCAGGTTGGGCTTAAAAAGTACAGTTCATTATCAACATCTAAATCCGACAATATGAGGTCCATACTAAAGATAAAGAAGCCTACAAGCCAAGGACACAGATCAAGGCAAGGAAACATAAACTTAACTTTGATGAACATTTGCATTTGGTAAAAAGGGAAAGAATTGAAGCTGAAGATGAAACCAATAAAATTGTAGAAGGATCGAATAAAGGAAGCATAACAAGTGACAATGACAATAATGTAGAAAATATTGCATCGGATAATGCGTGTGTGTTAAATGATTCCATTTGAGAAATAATAATATCTTAAGTTTTGACAGCCTTGAAACTAAAGGTGATTTTCCACATGGGTATATGTCTTCAATTTTCATGGAAAGGCCAGTGTTTGAACTTTTCCACCAAAGGTTGATAAATATCGTTTGAGAAGTAGCCTACCAAGTGATGAAGCTTCCCTGCCTCCCTTTAAACAATGTCACTGGGCTTAGGAAGCTATGTTTGCATATCTCACTTTTTGTACAAACGGTGACATGAGTTTAAGTGCCTTGTGGGGAAAGCTTGTAGCATAAATTTTGATGCAAAATTGGGATATTTCCTTGAAAAACCTATATTGGACATATGTAGCAAGTTTTTGCATTCTAGGTGCTAAAAGTTGGAATAATAAAGAACACTGCCAAACAGGAATCTATGTCTGACATGAGATAATGTATAATACACTAATTTTAATGATTAGAATCTATCTCACCATCTTCATTCAGTGACATGCTATTTGTCATGATTTGTTTATGTAGACTTGAAATGGTAATCAAATTTATCTTCTTCCAAAATCTAAATGTGGTTCAGATTCAAGACACTACATTTTTTGAATTTCCGAATTTACTTTATGGCTTGATATGAAAACTAAAGGTTTTTCTAACCTAATCCCATCTTTATTTAAATACCAATATTTTCTCCATTTCATTAGTCTTGTGGAAGATATCGCTTAGATTTCCTCATTGAGTTTAATTTCCCTGAAGTACAATCAAGTTTCCAAGCAGATTTGAGGGTTTTTTATTTGAGTTTTGTCTACCATGGAGGAAGGGTGCACTTGTGGAGGAATATGATATCTTTTCTTGAGAATTTGTGTTGAGTTTTCAAACATTTGTGAGATAGGCGCACTTGAGGAGAAAAATACTAAGTTTATGCTCTCCACACCATATCTATTGTCTAGAGGAGGGCACATGAGAAACCATCCTCAGACTTAGAGAGGGGGAACCCATGGTTTGTGACAGTTAAAAAGGGTTTATTTACTTTCATGATTTGTGGGGGTTAAGAATATTTCATGATCAAATTATTTCTATTCAAACTTATATCTATTGTTATCATGTGTGTGGATCCCTAGAAACCTCCATATCTCAAGAAAAAATGAGGGTGCACCAATATTAAGGTTTTGTACATTTCATAGGGTCTTACTCACTCAAATACAAATGTCATTTTTAGTGGGAATATACTTATGTTCACTTCTGCATGGGTTTGGAGAGTCTACTACTTGTTGAAGAACGTGTCCCATAGTACTAGAAAGTGACTAGCACATTACATCTATTGTTGATTCCAATGCTACCATTCTGGGCTTATATTTATACATCATAGTCATGTACAACCAATAGAAGAATTAAAACTAAAGATACAACCTACTATTTTTTTTTAAACATCCTCAGGCCATCAGAATTTCGACGCCTAGGACATCTATAGGCCATCGAAGTTCTAACGCCTAGGACATCTACATGCCATTGAAATTCTGACACCTAGGACATGACATCCAACGAAGATTTAATAGAAATGATGGTTTCCAGGTGTCAAATTGAAGTGATATCCCTCGGATATTCGACGTCTCATCATTGAAATTTCGACCACTGATTCAAGTAAAAATTGCCCAATTTACGATGATATGCTGTCGGAATATCGACGAAGTTTGAAATTGTGTTGAATAAATGACGAATTGCCACCGATGGAAAAAAAAATTTGTCATCGAATAACAGACGCATTTCTGTCGAATTTCAGACATCAAAGCTGTCGGATTTCAGGTTCAAATTTACTTATGATTCCTTATTGGTTCTTATGCAATGTTACTTATATGAAATGGTTTCAATTCTTGACTATTTTTCATTGGTTGGTTACATATGAAATTAGTCATCATTGGAATTATATTAGACATGATTGGATATTTTCTAAACACTTATGGTTCAAATCTCAAGTCCATTCATCATTTATATTTTTACACATTAGTTTTCCCGAGTTGCTCAACTTTTTCCTAGTCTATCCCCATATCCTCATGGAGTCACTGAAGCTTTTGTCTTTTTTGTTCCATATGATAATATTTCTGATAAATTTGAGTCTTTTAAGCCTCATATAAGATCTAGGAAGGTACTACATTATATTGGAAAAATGATATGTGATCCACATCACAATTTTTTAGCTATACAAGGAATTGTCTGTGTTATTGATTGTCCTAATTTTTGTACTCTTTGGGAAGTGTTAGTGCCAGAAATTGTTCTTAGACTACCAAAGAACAAGCAAACACAATCTCACAAAATAAAACTAAGTAAAATAGGTTTTTTTAGGGTTTTGGTTTTACAGTTTGATAATAAGAGGGTAAAATCTCATCAGGCTAAGACAAACACTAAATCATGTAACAATGAAGAACTGAGATGCATAATATATGAAACATAAACCAAAAACAATAAGCACAATACTGAATTTCATCCACACTTAACAAGCATTTCATGAATAATAACTCAAACAAGAAATGAATATGTCATCTAAGTGATTACACAAATCAGAAATAAAACTAGCAAATAAAGTAAAACGGGCTTATATATTTCATATATATCATAATCAGTGATAAAAAATACATAAGAGTTTATGAACTTAACTCGGTAAACAGTAGCTTGAAAGCCTCCCCTTGTACCAAAATTTGAACCCTTTCTCATTCTATTGTCTTGCTTTCATCTTGGTTACATCCAAAAAATAGTTATCTAATTGCCTAACTACCTTCTAGGTCAGACTATCGACCACTAACAAAGTAATAGTTTTCCAAAATGAACTAATATCTTAACAAAAATTAACTAATAACAACTGTCACTAAAACCCTTTTTAAAATATTTGGGAGCTTCTGCCAAAAGGGCTATCCCCTCCAAAGCTTGAGTCTTCCTTCTGGTTCTCTGCTACTCAGCTTCTAGGTCTTCGACTCTTTTTGATAATTCCTAATTTTCTTGTGTTACTTCTTGGACAGTTTTCTTTAGCTTGCACATAAACTTTGTGTCTGACTTTTCCTCTTCAGTGCTTCCTTGGAAACTACAATTAATTCTTGGTAATGGCTATTAATCTCCTCTAGATCTTCTCTTAATCTTCGGTTGGCCACTACTAATCCTTCATTTGTTTCATGCAGAAATTCAATCTGATACTTGTACTCCTTGATACTTATTCAAAGGTTTTCATTCTCAGAATCTATACATTTTCCTTCTGAAGCTGAAGACAGTCCTTCTGACATCCAAGGGATTTTCAAATTTTTAAAAATCTCCTCATAATCCTCTTGTTGTTGTTTTGTCATTGTTACAGGAACCCCTGGAGATTCATACCTTCCAAATTACACTGAGTTGATGGCCCTGCAATATTTTCTTCATTTGCACATAATGTTGTCATCACTGACTGCTCTTTCATAATATCATCTTGTTGATGGCTAAGATTTTCTTTTCTTTGAACATCTTCTAACTGCTATGAGATTTTAATCTCTGTTGTGTCTAAATTAACCTTCAAAGAAACATGTTTCTTACCTTTGACCTTTCTATCATTCAGGCTTTCATCCTCTTCTAAATCTTCTTGAGAAGAAGAGTCTTCTACTATTGTTATTTTCTCCTGAGATAGCTTAGGATTTACAAGCTTTTTCATGTTCAACCTCAATTTTTTCTTAGGTTTGGTTTTAGGTCTCCATCCTACTCCTATTTCTCCCAACATGCTAAAGGTTTTACCTTGATGTTTAATAGCTGAAAGCTGAACAAACTTTCTTTTGACTCCTTGTAAAACCAGCTTTTCTTCAAACCCTTCTTGTGAACTCTGTGCATTGTCAACCCTTGTTTTATCAATCAGTGGGATTTCCTTTCCTTCTTCATGTGCTTCTGTCTGGATTTTTTCTTGTTCTAATAGGCCTTCATCTACTCCCTAGTTTGCATCTTCATTAAGGGTATTTTATGCATGATCTAAATTTTGTTTTTGAACTTTCAACAATTCATTTTCATCAGTTTTATTTTCATCTTCGTCAGTTTTCTTTTATTGTTCACTATTAGGATTTTCAACCCTCTGTGTAAAATACTTTTCTTGTACAGTCTCCTCTTTTACTTTGACTATGACTTCTTTCTTCGACTTTTTAACTAATTTCTAGGATTTGTTCACCTGTATTCTCTTTAACTGATCCTCCTTTTCTCTTTGAAATCCAGACCAAAACAGATAATAGTCCCAAGTCTTTCCTTTCTTCTGGAGTACAGTACTGATAATCAATTTTATCAAACCATGATGGAAAATGGACTGCTTAGTATGATTTTGATGCTCCCTTATTCTCCTAGACATCTTCTGCAAACTTTTGAGGAAAACAAAAGGGAGATTCATCCTTGATTCCCGACTTAAGTGTTATAAAAACATGATGTGGTATTTGAACACAGAGGCATATCTTCCTTCATAGGTTACATAATTTTGCAAGATCTTGATTGGCTCTCTCCATTCTGGTTTAAAGTTATGTATATGTACCCCTTTACCCCAATCTGCAACTATATTGGACAGTAGGTAATTCTCTAAATTAAAAACAAAAGGCACCTTCTTGAACCAAAACTCACCTTCATCAACAATTCCTATAGCCTCTACTAATAATTCGCTAGTCAATTCAAATTTTAGGGTATTAAATGAGATTGTGTATTTCTCTAAACTCTGAGCAAATTCATAAGAAACCTCTGTATAATGACCATCAATTTTCTCAAAATATTGCAACCATCCTGCTTCTGAAAACAACTTTGCACAGTCAGGGAAATTTTTATCCCAAGACATGTCTAAAGGCTCAACCCTATTCGTCTTCCCACTTCTCTTCATCCTAGGTAATAAACCTTAATTATTTTTCCTTCAGAAAATGGTTCAGACTACTTTGAAAGTATGAATTCTTGATAGTAAATTAGAAATTGAGTAGATTGAAAACCCTAGATTGTGGGTATCTGTTTAACCCCAGAAAATTTTGACACATACATACTTGGATTGGGGTTTGTGAGAAGCAAAGTTGTTCACTGGGTTTATTCCAAACAGGCTGGTGATCACTTCATTAACATAGTTTTGTAGGTTGATGACATGTTGTTGATTGGAAACGACAAAGATGTTATAAAGGAGGTGAAGTCTCAACTATCCTCCAAGTTTGATATGAAAGATCTCGGTGCTGCAAACTTCATTCTGGGAATGGAGATAAGAAGAGATCGTGCAAACAAAATGATCAGTTAAAATCAAAGAAAATATGTTGAGACGGTACTACAAAGATTTAACATGCAGGAAATTAAGCCGGTCAAGGTTCCTATTCTGGTAGGTGTAAAGTTATCTGTAGAGCAGTGTCCCAAGACACAGGAAGAAGAAGAAGACATGTCATGGGTTCCATATGCCAATTCAGTTGGTAGTTTCATGTATGCAATGGTCTATACAAGACCATACATTGCTCATGTAGTGGGAGTTTTGAGCAGATATATGTCAAAACTAGGAAAGGAGCATTGGACAGCTGTAAAGAGGGTCTTTAGATATTTGTGTGGCACCACAAATTATGCAATCTGCTACCAAGGAAGGCCTAGACCAGACAGAGTAATAAATGTACATGGATTTGTTGATGCAAACTGGGCTGGAGACCTTGATCATAGAAGATATACAAGTGGGTATGTGTTTAACCTATTTGGAGGATCTATCATTTAGATGAGCAAGAGACAAGCTGTAGTTGCACTCTCAACTACAGAAGTTGAATACATGGAATCCACTCATTGTTGTACAGGAATAAACACCTTATAACCGAAGGTCTGGGGTTACCAACATACTCTTAAAACTTGCAGGAATCAACGTTATAGTATAGAAAGGAAACAAGAAGATAGGATAGACTCACCTGATTCACGACGATTGATCCTAGATCTGTCCTCTGCCGCTCTGCTTCTCCTCCAAAGCTTTCAGGGATGTTTCTCCTTCACCTGTAAAGAGCAAATCCTCCAAGTGCAAGCTTATGCATGTATATAGGACAGGTTAGATAAACAATATATAGAGTGCTTAATCATAACTATTCATCAAACCATAATATAGGAAAGACATTCAAAACACATTTGGAAGAAGGATTCTATTTATTAACAATAGTGAATGAGTTAAGATTACAACCCAACGCCTGAGACAAGGACTCCTCTGCATCCAAAGGATTCTGAGTTCCACTGCTCCAAAGACTTCTGAATAGACACCACCAGCATAACTTTGCTCTCCAAGTATGATTGATTAATACCCTCCCCAAGGCCTTTATTTATACTTAGTGAAATAAGGCAGTTTCGAGGGTTGAGGAAGTTGAGACAGTTAAGATGGTTGTAGTTAAGGGCTTAACAAATCTCAAATAATCGTGATTTATTATTTTTAATGTCAAAGGAAAGCATACGTGGGTATTAGTACTGGAAACCCACGTATGACACCCGAGTTTCTTTAAGGGAAGCCTGTGTACAGATCTGTACGTGGGTTGAAATTACAAATACTTGTGTACAGTACGTGACATGCAGTAGGAAAAGTCGCGTATGTACGCGAGTTGCATATAGGCAAAGGCGCGTACAACAATTGACATGTTCAAAGGTAAAAATGGCAAGCTGGATGGATAATGAATGTATTTCATAACATGCCCATCTATAGTGTTTTAGGCAACCTTCAATCCATAAATGTCCTTTTGTGCACCAACATAGGAAATGTCGGCACACGGATGGAGAAGTGCCATATGGGTGGATAACAGATGCCCCCTAATGTGTGAGGTCATAGGGAAGCGATGGCCAAAATACATTATAATCTTTATCTTTGGAGAACTCAGAAATCCCATGGAGCAGAGGTAGTACTTGAAACAAATACATAATAATTGCATATACAAAGTCATATCTGAGGATGCTATGTTCAATATACTGGAACACTATCTCCTTTACAATATTTGAGTACATCATATGATATGGGTACAAAACCACATATATTACAAAGGTGGATCAAAGCCACAATATACAATAATGATGAGTCTTCAAAGATCTGGACGCTGTGTACATAAATGAAACATAATCTTGTGCAACTTAGTCCATAAGTGAGGAACTAAGGTCTTCATAAACAATCCCAAAGAACCAGTACAATCCAAGCCATGTGAATAAATGTAGGCTGAATTCGAACATGGAAAGGATTCAATAGTTTGTCAATCAATAGGGGATAATGGACAACTGAAGCAAAGGAATTCACCAATAATGAAAGTGAATCCTGAGGTGCAATCGTCAAAACTCTAGGTCTTCGTCTTTAGGAAGTACTGAAATGGAACCATGCTATGATAAGGAAGGCAATAGATCCTCCAATAAATCACAAGAGTGACTAGGAACTGGGCAAAAGAAGTAAGACACAATGGATAACAGATATAACAATGATGGGATTAGGATAAAGATCAAACATTGGGTTGAGTTCTTCAACAGTGACCAAAATAGAACTAGGCAGCTTTTAACACATAGATAGAACAACTAGACTTATCTGTCATGTAGGATACATGATCAAATTCCCCAGGTATAATGGACAAGAGGACGAGTAAGAAACTCAAAGTAATAGCTGAACTCAAAGTGAACACTGAGACATGGGTATCGGAAAAAACAGAGAGTGCCATGTTCAAGGATGACATGCTGCCACTAACTGAAAACAAGAGAAAACTTCTTCCTTACCTTCCTTGTTAAATTTTAATGAGTCCAAGAAAGTCAACTCGGATCCCTCTTCATTTTTTAACAAGCTTGAAGAGAAGGGAAAATAATGCTTGATAGTGTCACTGATCCGTGGATTTAATGAGCCCAAACTAGTACATGCTTAGTTGGTGTTTTCACATTTAGAGAGTCTAAAAACTCCAAAGAAGACTCCAGGGGGTTCCTTTTTTGTCAAATTAAGTCTTTTGAGGACGAAAAAGTATAAAACATACAACAAAAAAACTCTCTTAACTTCTGTAGAAGAAAAGGTGAACCTTTTTCATACTTAGTCAGGGAGGTCTGAAAAAGGTTAAATTACCACCTACCCAACGCTCTTTCCATAACAGCATGAATAGCTTGAGTTTTACGAGTGTGAAGGAAAGCAAGATCACTCTAAAAGATCCATTTGATTACGAGAAATGGGGCTTACAACAATAAACTCGTTGCTTTGTTCTTAAGTTTTTAACGAGCATGACAAAGACACAAAGGACACTCAGAATATTTTTCATGTTTAGGTCTAGAGCACGAAAAAGAGAAAACTAAGCTCATACCGAGAGTTCCTTTTCCATAAATTTAGTCCCTCAGGTCTGAAAAAGTGATAAATCTATGCCTGAGAATACTCTTCTCAATTCAAATAGAAAAGAGAGGGATCCTTTGTCGTATTATTCCGCATGGTCCGAGAAAGAGATAACCTACCACCAATGCGGATTCTCATTCACATATTCTTAACGAGCTTGAAAGGACAAGTTAACTCGGCAGTCAAGTCTATTTTGAAGGAGTCAGACCTGGGCCTAAATAAACTCCATAAGGGCGGGGGAGTCCTATAAGTGGATAGATTGTAAAAAGAGATTAAAAAAGAAGCTCTATTTGGTGTGAAAAGTAGCTAGAAGGATACCCCTATACCTGAGACAACTGCGGCATGAGTATCAAAGGACAACATAGGTTTTAAAGGAGTATACTCATGAAAAAAGGGTCCTATCCATGGAAGAACAATGGTAAAAACAGGGAACTAATAGTTTAAAATACCATAGACCATGAAAAAATGTTGATTGCTAAGGTTAATGTGGATTAAGTATAGATGCAAAAAATGCATTGGAAATGTCAAAACCACCCTATGGGAGCAAAAAAACACATTATAATGATGAAAACCTGTTTCAAGGCAAAAATAAATATGATATTAGTTGAATAGATTTCAAACTATAGGAAAAAACCCACTTTGAGAAATAAAATTTCTATAAATAGTTCAAAATCAAAACAAAACTCACCATTTTGAATTTTAGCCATAAGAAGCAAGTTTTTACCTCTACCTTCGTTCGATCGGTGTAGGAAATCTAGTGGACGAAATCCAATTCCGCAAGTTGCAGGTAAGCCTACACCCCGAGCTCTTCAATTTGATCCTAGCAATTTTTAATTTTGAGTCCCAATTTCCTTGTTAAACCATCCTAAAGCATGTCATGATGCGTACGCAGGTTCACTGTGTAAACACTCGCGTACATGCGTTCTGTACGCGGGTTTCCTTTAGAGATAGTCACGTACAGTACGCGACATGTCTAACTAGACAGTCACTTGTACTCCGTGAAGGATAAAAGCTAATTTTAAGGAAAAAATTCTGAAATTTTATATGAAATTGATGAATCATGATACTTGTTTTTCTAGGTGTGAAGATGGTGTTGGAATGGAGGGAATGCGAACATGAAAATACGGACCAAGAAGCACTCCAAAGTGTGCCCACCATACATGCTTTACGAATGAGTGGGTTCTTAAAGTTCTTTTGCACATCACTCATGCGGGCCAATGTCCGTCTATTGGAGTTCATGATAAACTACTGGGATCATGATTTAGGGATGTTTGACCTACAGGGTGAGACTTTGGAAATTACTTTTGAGGACATATATTTCATTACTGGCTTGTCACGACGAGGAGCACCGATCAACTTAGAGGGTACCGGTAGGGGCAGTGATCCTTTAAGTGTCCAGAACTACATTGATGTGTTTTGTACACTAGGTACCCAGAAGAGAGGGAGCTATGTCCCTATTGCACATATCCATGATTTCACACTACAGGTACTGACAAGAACCATCGTGAGGATTGCAGGATCCTCTTCATTACGTTTAGCTACATGGAACCAAATGAGGTTGGTGGTGGATTGTTTGCATGGTGCCCTATATGATTGGTGTTCAGGAGTTGTCCCTGTTATGAAAAGACAACTCTCTGATTGCAAGAGAGGAAGGTGAAAGAACTTTGGGTATTCTAGCATATTGGTTGCCTTCTTCTTTGAGAGACTACCAGGGTTGAGCTCCGCCATACCCCTACCAGTCCGATCTCCATGTCAGCCAAGGCTGAGTATATGGGGAGACATCTTCCTACGTCAAGGAGGAGGAGACACAGTGTAGAGTGTGTACGATGATGACTTCTATATCTGGTGGGAGTGACAACTACTGGCACTAGAGCAGTTTCTGTATGTCGGCATGGATGTTCGAGGTGATCTAGACCTTGTCCTCCCTCCATGAGGAGCATGGGAAGAGCTAGGTAAATTTTTTTTTTTAATTTTTAACATTTTTAAAAAATTTATGAATTTTAAAATGATAGATATATACATATGTGTACAAGTATTAATCCTATAAATATGTCAAAATGCAGATATTGGACCGGTCCACCCTGAGGGGCATCCATGTATGTTTGTTCGTCCTGTCGTAGGCGAAGACTCGGGGCTTATTAGGGTTCTAGAGGGGAATCTATCCAGGATTACCCAAAGATTTCCCACTTTGTGGATAGAGCATATCCTAGCCGTCATGCAGGAGTTTGTGGTTGGAGTTCCACCTATCTAGTTACACCTTTTGAGGCGAGTAGCTAGAGCAGTTCTTGTATACATAGATGTTGTGGAGGTTGCCGAAGCTGAAGAGGCTAAGGAAGCCAGAGTATAGAGAGACCATGGGGACCAAGGTGTTCCAAGCTACCAGGGTGGTCCTGCTTAGATCTAGGACATTTTGATGGAATGCGATCCACATTTTGTATATTTTTGTATATTATACAGTTATGACTGGATCTGAGGATCAGACTCGACCTATCTATGGACAGATACTTACACACACACACACACACATATATATATATTGTTGTCGGTTTATTTACAAGTGTTTTTTATGTGCATGCTGTATATTTTTATGAAATGTGTGTTAGCTACCAATCTAAAATGTAATTAACATATGCATCAGTCAATGAATTCTAATTTATTAGAATGTGATTGAATATAATAACTTCAAAATTTCTTTCCAATAACCTAATTTGCATGAACTAACGTAATAGAATATGGTTTCGCACCTGATAAGCTCGATTGAGCTGGGAAACCACCATTTGAGAGTCCAGACGGACTTTGAGTTGGGTGATACCATGTGACAAAGCGTCCCATAGAAGCTCAATCATAGCCCTATATTCAGCAACATTATTAGAAGCAGGACCTAAGTAAGTACCTCCTATGGAAACTATCTGTCCTGAGGGAGAGTAAATGACCCATGCTGTTAAAGCTAGATTACAAATGTGGCAACTGGTGCTATCGACGAAATCTATATACCTCTCAGAAGACATCTGCAACAACCAACAGATGGTATAAAAAACAAAACCAACAAACTAATGTACCTAAAAATACATACAATAAAAATACAAGAAAAAGTGCTAAGCCTAAGCATAGTACTTCTTCAGGTAGAGCCCATTTCTAGGCTCAGGCAGCTTGTTCCCATCAAAATCAATTAACTCATAAGCACCCTTCTTTAATACTTTTGACATGACATAAGGTCCTAAACACATGGCCTTGAATTTTCCTGCCCCCAGGGGTTCTTTGTCTTGGTCCCAAAGCAAGACAAGTTCTCCCTCAGTGAAAACTCGGGGTTTGACCGACTTATCATATTGATTTTTGACCCTATTCTTGTGATCATGATTAGCAGTTAGCGCATCTCTACGATGTTCATCAAGGTGTTCTAAATGTACCAGACGTTCCTCAAGCTCTGTCGTATCAGGTAACACATGAATAGCTATTTTTAGAGACGGGATTTCACACTCAATCGGGGTAACTGCTTCCACTCCATGGATGAGTTGGAAAGGGGAGAAACCCGTAGCAGTTTTTACATTAGTTCAGTACACCCAAAGAGTAGGATAGAGCATGATGTGCCAGTTAGAACTGCCTGCATCAATTGTACATTTAGGGATAGTCTTTAAAGTTTTGTTTACAGCCTCAACCTAACCGTTTGCTTGCGGATAGTATGAAGATGAATGTTCTTGTCTGAATCCAAGCATAGTGGTCATTTCTGTCATCATGCTATTTTGAAAATGACTGCCATGGTCAGTGACAATCACTTTGGGTATACTAAACCGTGCTATAATCTGATTGAATACGAAGAAAGCTGTTGTTTCCTTGTCAGCTTTAAAAGTAGGCATTGTCTCTGCCTATTTCGCAAAATAGTCAACAACGACAATAATATATTTATGCCCCCCAGCTGAGGCTGGGCTACATGTCATGTAATTGATCCCCCATTTTATGAAGGGGCCTACCGAGACAACAAGAAACAACGGAGCGAGATGTGATTGCATTTTCCTGGTGTAAAGCTGACAGGGATGACAGTGCTTCACTGCTTCCACACAATCTTTGAAGATCGTCGGCCATAAATAACTAGCACGTAGTATCTTCTAGGCCATTGCTAACCCAGATAAATGACCCCCACACGCTCCACTATGGGAATCATTCAGGACAATTTCCACTTCCTCATGGGTAAGGCATCGACTCAAAATGGAATCTACCCCCCTTCAATATAATGTATCTCCTATGATGACGTAGTTCTTAGCATGAAGGCGTAATTTACGTCGTTCCTCCCGTGAGGAAGCTGCAGGATACTTCAAAGTCTGGAGATATATAAGAATATCCCCATACCAAGGATCAGAGGTGGATATCAAGAAGATATGCTCATCTGGGAATGAGTCATCTTCAACGGCTACATCTTCTTCACTAGGAAATTCTGCTATAAGCTCAGCAAAAACTAAGGACTTTTTGGACTTAGCGGACTTAAAATCCAAGTCAAACTATTGGAGAATGACTATCCATTTGTTGAATTTTCCCCCAACAATCCGTCGGGACAAAACATATTGAAACGGATTCACATCTACACTACTGTTGTGCTCCTCAGTAAAATGTAGTGACGTAACCCCTGAACAGCATAGACAGCTGCTAAGGCTAATTTCTCAACGTGGGAGTACCTAAGTTCAGGTTTGGTCAAAGCATGGATAAGCTAGTAAACAACATGCTCTACGAACTTATCATCCTCCTGGACCAACACTACCCCAATGGTCGACTCAGACGCGGCTAGATATAATATAAAATCCCTAGCATAATCTGGCGGACGCAGTAAGGGTGCTGACAACAAAGATTTTTTCAATGCCTCGAAAGCAAGTTGTGCAGTTTCATCCCATACAAATGGGGTGTCCTCTTTGAGCAGGTGCAAGAAACCTTTGGTAATCTTGGCATAGTTAACAATAAAACGTTAAAGAAAATTAGACTTCCCTTGCAGGATTTGAAGTTTCCTGATAGAACGAGGAGGAGGCAGATTTACAATGGCCTGTACTTTTAATGGACCCACTTGGATGCCTCTATTAGAGACAATGAACCCGAGCAATCTTCCCGACTCAACACAGAATACAAACTTGTGGGGATTCAAGCGGATTTTATAATATCTGCATCTCTCAGATATCAAACGTAAGTGATCTGGATGTTGAATCCTCTTACGAGATTGTGCAAGCAGATCATTAAGGTAAGGTTCGACAATGGCTTTAATATCATGGAAGGCAAAGTTCATAGCCCGTTGAAAGGTTGCCCTAGCATTTTTCAATCCAAAGGGCATTTTCTTGTACGCAAAGGTAACCCATGACACATGAAAGTAGTTTTATGTTGGTCTTCTAGTTTTATTTGAATTTGATTGTATCCGGAGAAACCATCCATAAACGAGAACACTTCACTTCCCGCACAAGCATCTATAATATGGTCTATAAATGGTGTGGGATAGTTGTCCTTAGGATAGGCTTTATTCAGATCTTTGAAGTCAGTACAAACACAGATAGTCCCTTGCTTCTTATCAATAGGAACAGGGTTGGATACCCATTCTGTCAAAGCTATGGGATAAATAAAACCATCCTTCAAGAGTTTTTCAACTTCGACCTTCACAGTCGCCGCTTTGCATGGGTTAAAAGGTCTTAACTTTTGTCGAACAGGTTTGGAATCAGGATATGTTCGTATTTCATGTTCAACAATCGATGGATCAATGCCCGGAATCTCCTCATATGACCAGGCAAAGACATCGCAGAATTCCTTAAACAAGGCAATATAGATAGAAATCTCTTCAGGAGAGTAGTTTGCACCTATGTATATGTTTTCCACGACATCAGGATTTACAGAGATCTTAATAGGTATAGTAGCGAAAATATTTGCCATATTCCCCTTGGCAAACATTCCTTCCTTGGGTAAGGGATTGATGGGTGTATCAACTTCTTCTGACAGTCTCATATGAAACTCTTGGTTTTCTATTCTGCTTAGCTCTGGAATAAAATAGGCTCAATGGTGAATATCCTCATAGATCTTACCATGTCCACTCATAGCTTCCAAGATGGCTTCATCAAAAGGTAAAACCATAATAGTTCGTAGAGTGTAAATAATTTTCTTCCCATGCGGGCAAATAGACTTCTTCCAGGTCCTCCGAGACTATGAGAGGATCCGAAATGGGGTCAACAGTGGTTTGAGTGATAGCTTGATAAGCTACTTCCACTACCGATAAGGGCACCTCTGGTTCATGGGGGGAAGGGAGAACCCAAGGATCAGTCCTATCAACAACCGTGGCTATGGATTTCCCCACACTAGTAGAAAAAATATAGTTAACCGGGGCTGGAAGATCAAAACTGCCCATCAGTGATGTGTACATTCCAACCCCCAAGCTCTGTGCAGTAGGTTTGACCTGATCAACCAATGGCACAGCGGACTCAATAGACTCTAAATGGCCTTTTCGAGTAAAATCAAGTTGGTCAATAGTAACCAACTTTCCCCGATGTGGAAAAACCACTACACGAAATACAGCCGACACAATAGCGGACATCGCATAAGTCCAGTTTCTTCACAGAAGTAGATTATAGTCCAAAGGTGCATCAATCACTTCCACCTCAACAGACACTGCTTTCCCTGCCAGCTTAATTTCAAAGGCCGATAGGATACCATGTGGACAGAAGGACCTTCCATCAAAAGCAGTAACTAGAGTGTTTGAAAGGGACCAACTCTAGGGATCCGAGAGCTTTCCAACAGGACAAGGACATAACGCATGTAGAAGCACCCTCATCAACAATTGCCCTTCCTGTGGTATTTCCACCATGGATGAAATCTATTGATAAGGCTACATGGTAAGGTAGGCGAATTTTAACATCAAACAAATGAAATTTTGCCATGAGACTCGATGAGTCCATGCTACCTAAAGCTGTTAAGAGGGCATCCCGTTGGGCGGGACAGATCTGTAACACCTATAAAGATGAAATTGCACATGGGGTTTGGGCTAGATCTTCAACCACGGAGTAGTTTGAAGTAGCCCTAGCATTAGGGTTATGCAAGGTATTCTTGAAGACACCTTTCAGTATCTTTGGCATAGTTTCAATAGGCTTCTCTATTGTGAGAGGGTTTGAATTTTCACCTACAGATTTACCCTTTTCAGAAGTATCTTTCTCATAATTTTTATTCCTCGTCTGTAACAAAGTCTAAGATCGAAATATGTTGATATAGTTTGGGTCAGGGGAATTTTGAGTGCCCCCTACTACATTAGAAGCTGAAGCAGAGTTCTACGCTTGGGGAAAAGGATCCTTCAGGACAACATGTTGTTGAGCTTTAAGCAGCTTCTGGGCTTGTTCCATAAGGGGACAAAGGTGAGTAAGGTGATCCTCGTGGAACAACTTACACAGGAACTTAACCTTCTTCTTTTCTTTATTTCCCCCATCAGCACTATTTGCGGGTTTCTGCTTGTTTTGGTTTCCCTCTCCTTTCTTTCCTCTCTTTTTCTTCCCACCGGGCTGCTGATTGCCCTTTTGAGAGGTCTGTGCAAAAAAAATTGCACTCTGGGGGGAGGGGGCAGCCTTTGCTGCCTCCGCCATAGATTGCTTAACAGACAACTGATGAAGTTTCTTAGCCAAAGACTCTACGGAGGGAGAGTTTACGGACCCAACCACACCATCGGCATCGGGTCCAGGCTTAGGCTTCTCCACATCGTGGGTAGGCCTCGGTGCCTCAGGGATAATATCATACAATATCCTAGATTGTGAATAAATCAAATCCAATTGTTGGGCCCTGAGAATGGCTTCTTCTTCATTCGTCACTCTTGAGGTGGATAAGTCCTTATATATGTAGGGAAACAAGGATTTAAGGAACCACTCTAGTAAGAACTCAGGAGGGATGGTGGCTTTTATAAGGCTCTTTCTCCTCCTCCACTCTTGGATGTGATCTGAGATGTGGGTGGCCTTGTTCTACCTAAAAGTAGATAACAAGTCCGTTCCAAAATTATATCAAACCAGAAGCTGAAAGTGGCTAAGGAATGCACTAGACAAGTCCTAGAAACTACTAAAAGCAGCATAAGGAAACTCAATGTACCATTTTGCCGCAGTGTTTGTTGAGGTTCTCTGGACCAACCTCAACCTGACTGAATCTTCATTCAGTGAATTCGAAGAACACCATAAATGGAATGTGGTGGCATGAGCCCCAGGATCTTCACCAACATTTCCCTCGAATTTAGGGATGTTCGATGGAAATTTGGTGGAACAGGTGGCCATGAGGAGTCATGCCTCACCAGATCATTCATCAACTTAGACAAATATGACAAGTTTAACATTTCTGGGAATGGAAGCTTGGGTCGAATCGAGGCACTAAAAGTGCCAGTCAAGGGATTAGAGGGACCTGCCCCCGAATGCCCACAGGTAAAGGTGGGGTTTCCCCCTACCACCAATTGTGAAGTGGGTAGATTACTCTGAAACGGGTTCCATCTGTAAGCCACAGGGTTGTGAGTGGGAGGTGCAGTATAAGAAGTTTGGGCTGTCCCAATCGAAACTAGGGTCTGAAAAATAGGAGCAGGTATCCCTCCGCTAAATAACGAAAAGGGAGAGCTCGTAAATGGGGCCGAAATCAGATTTTGAAAACTTTTCCCATAAGAGGTATTGTTTCCAAAATGCACTCCTACATAAGAAGGTGTTGGGCCTACGTATGGAGTGGATGGGGGAATGTGCCCCCCATTCCAAGGAAATCCTTGGATGAAAGCCGAGGATCCTACCGGACCACTCTAGGTAGTGTATGTGAAGGAGGAAGGAACAGTAGGTGTACTAGGTATCCCAGTAACCATATCACCAGAAGTACCTACTAAGTTTGATTGAACCAGCAGTTGGGGCACTTACTGAGGGAGGTAGTACCCCTTCATCCAGAATGGCTGAGGTGAACACAAAATAACTTTCTCCCACAGAAGACATAATTCTACCCACGGGGACACCTAAAATAGGTGAATCAAAAGTTCTAACCTAAACGATCACAGGATCGTTTAAATCAGTCAAGGATGTGTTAAAATTCCTTGTAAACTCATTAGTATGCAAGTCTTCTATCTCAACTGTATCAAGATTAAGACGGTTACCTATAAGTGATGGTTCACCTGGAACTTTGCTTACTCCTACCGGTTCAAATAAACGGTCCGTGTCTAATCTCTGCCTTTGGGGTGGAGGTGGAGGTTCCAATGTGACGAGAGGAGGAAGGTTTTGCAACCTTATTGACCTTCTTATAGGTTGGTCCTCCACGATTGAAAATTTAACAAATAAAACCCTAAAGTTGACTAAACACAGACAAAACCACATAGCACAAACTATAAAAATTCCTAAAGCCTCAAACAGTCAACAAGGGTGAAAGATATGCTTTCCTGAAGAAAGCTGGAGAATGATTACTGGCGTCCTTGAAGTGGTTCTTAGGGATAAGCAGAGGAATCACCCACCGCCCTCCCACACTTACAACAAGGGTTACCTTCCAAGCCCGTCCAAGGTGAACTAGAAATAGCCTTCTGGTTTACCTAAGTATGAACCCTAAATGTCAAGAGACTAAAGGCTACCTTAGCTATACCAACAGTCTAGGGGGACAGTCGCAAGCCTGACTTGTACGCATGGGCAGGGTAGCTGAGCCCGAAACTCTGTCTAGGATAGAATCCCCAGATGCGTAAAACTCCTGATTTACGTTTTGACAAGGAATCAGAGGGTTATCTCCTCAATCCAATGCCTCCATGCAGCCTCGTGATTGACTCCCTTTTGAGAGGAGATTCCCAGATACAATTGATAAAGACAAGGATTTACCTAAAGAATGGTCTACTACGTCTGAATTTTAAAACTTATGGGAAGTTTACACTTCCTATCCCACAAGTCTAGCCTAGGCTAGTCGGTGAAAGGCCCCTAAAAATAAAAATTACTAGTAAATTTTAATTATTGCATTCATTTTAAAGGGCTATTTCTTACTCGGAAGGAAATGGAGCCATGAACTATGGTGTTTTTGACTCAATAAGAAATAAAAAAGTAAAGGTGTATTTTTTTTCAAAGCAAATTGCCACTACTAAAGCAAACTTCTTTTTCTTTTTGTAAATATAGATTGATGAACAAATGCAAACGATAAAGAGAAACTAAGACTATGTTTTTGTAGTTTTTGAGATTATATTTTAAAACTGAAATGAAAACTACTTATGCAAAAGCTTGAAAATGTTTTTCTTTTCACTTTTTAAAATGCTTAAACCCTACTATGCACTTAAAATGCACTAAAAATTGAGTATACTTGGATCAAATCAACTATATAAAATAAGCAAACTAAAGTAAACAGGTCAATAAAACCAAGAATCAACCAACAAGGGAAGATCGGGAACCCTAGCTTTGGTGGGTACCATGACAAGAAATCACTGCAAACTCACGAAGGTAAGTGACCAACCAACCACTATCAAGAGATATACTAGAAAAAATTTTCCCAAAACCCTGATCATTGATTCAAACAAAACACTTCAACCTATAACCCAAATAGGCCAACGTACTTCAAAATGCAAACATAAGACAATCCAAACAAAAGAAACCCAAGGGATTTACAAGAAAGCACAAGGTTTGGGCACCAAGGTCATCAGACTGACTACACAGTGTTTATAAAGAGGGCCAAATAACAAGTAGGAATCACAAAAGGACAGGGACAAGCAAACCCTAGCCCAAAAATCCCTATTTCCAGGCTTGTACGTGACTGTGTATAAGGGCAACTTGTGTACTGTATGCGACTATCCAAGAGAGCAACCCGCGTATGTCAGCCTCTGTACGCGACTGTGTATGAGAGAAACCCGCATACAGGTACAAAATTTTTCTCAAAAAAAGGAAAAATCCATGAGGCCTTCAAACACTATGGTAAGCATGAACCAGGATAAAATACCACACACAAACTCAAGGAAAAGACTGGTCAAGGGTGATAGAAATAACCTACAGCAGTTTGGGCTCTCCAATGGGGTCACCAGTTTTGTTGTACACGAATAAACACCTTATAACTGAAGGTCTGGGGTTACCAACATACTCTTAAAAATTGCAGGCAATCAACTTTAGAGTACAGAAAGGAAACAAGAAGATAGGATAGACTCACCCGATTCACAATGGTTGATCCTAGCTTTGTCCTCTTCCGCTCTACTTCTCCTCCAAAGCTTTCAAGGATGTTTCTCCTTCACCTGTAAATAGAAAATCCTCCTAGTGCAAGCTTATACATGTATATAGGACATGTTATATAAACAAGATATAGAGTGCTTAATCATAAATATTCATCAATCCATAATACATGAAATACATTCAAAACACATTTGGAAGAAGGATTCTCTTTATTAACAATAGTGAATGAGTTAAGATTACAACCCAGCACCTGAGACAAGGACTCCTTTGCAACCAAATGATTCTGAGTTCCATTGATCCAAAGACTTCTGAATAGACACCACCAGCATAACTTTGCTCTCCAAGTATGATTGATTAATACCCTCCCCAAGGCCTTTATTTATACTTAGTGAAATAAGGCAGTTTCGAGGGTTGAGGAGGTTGAGACAGTTAAGATGGTTATAGTTAAGGGCTTAACAAATCTCAAATAATCATGATTTATTATTTTTAATGTCAAAGGAAAGCGTACATGGGTATTAATACTGGAAAACCACGTATGACACGCGAGTTGCTCTAAGGGAAGCCTGCGTACAGATCTGTACGCGCTTTGCAATTACAAATACTTGTGTACAGTATGCAACATGCAGTAGGAAAAATCGTGTATGTACGCGAGTTGCATATAGGCAAAGGCGCGTACAACAATTGACATGTTTAAGGGTAAAAATGGCAAGCTGGATGGATAATGAATGTATTTCATAACATGCCCATCTATAGTGTTTTAGGCAACCTTCAATCCATAAATTTCCTTTTGTGCGCCAACATAGGAAATGTCGGCACTCGAACGGAGAAGTGCCATATGGGTGGATAACACTCATGCAAGGAAAGAAGTTGTGTGGTTGCAAAGATTGTGTTCAGGTATTGGGTTTGTATAGAAAGGTGTAAGGTTAGAATGTGATAGCCAAAGTGCAATCTTCCTGGCAAAGAACCCTGCTTATCATGGTAAGGTAAAGCATATTGATGTGCAATATCACTTTGTGAGAGATATGGTTGAAGAAAAGAAGGTGCTGCTAGAGAAGGTTGACACAGTGAAAAATGTTGCAGACTCATTAACAAACTCTGTTAGTACAGAGAATTTCTCTTGGTGTAGAGAATCTATGGGCATTGATGCCCTGAACCTGTGACTTTATGAGTACATGACTCATTGCTATGCAAAGGAAACAAAAAGTGGGAGAATGTTGGGTATATGTTATATTCTTTGCATGTGTGTATGGAGGGGAGGTGTGCATGTCAGCGCTACAGCTCGGCGATCCCAAAGGCCTTATTCCCTGGCTATTTATAATTGTTTGTGGCTATTTTTAGAAGTTGTCTAAAAATATGTAACTTAATATTGGTTAAGGGATTGGAGTCTTTTTCTAATCCGATTTAACATATTAGGGTATTTGGATGTTGCAGAATACCTATATTTTGTATTGTGAGGATCTCATAATGTAATGAAGAAAAAATAGGAGGTGTGGCTCCAATGTTTTCTGGTTTTCCCGGTTAAGGATTTTCAGGGTAAATCTCTGTGTTTATGTGTGAATGATGTGTTGTGATCTCTATTTTTCTTAAAAGAATCAGTATGCTTTGCTACTCTACACAGGTTTAAAACTTACATATTTTAGCATTGAGTCCCATGACCTTTTATTCTGACTCAATAACTTCTTGATGCTCTAAATAAAGATCTTATTGGTTGAATCAGATAAGCCATTTCCCTAAGGGTAATAAGGTGTTGAGTGTTTCAAAACAATCCCATTATCTTCACAAAATGTCACCATAGCTTTGGACTTAAAAGCTTTAGCATTATCAGTCAATAACTTTTTGGGACATCCAAATCTGCTAAGAATATTTTCCTGAGTAAAGCTAATTATTACTTTTTCTGTTGCATTTCTTGTGGGGATAGCTTCTACCCATTTAGTGAAGAAATCTGTAGCTATCAAAATCCATTTATGCTGCCAAGAAGAAGAAGGATTTATCTCCCCTATAAAGTCCAAGCCCCACTGCTGAAAAGGAGCATTCACTGCAATAGACTTCAATGGTAAAGACACTAACTTTTTCTTACCAGCAAAATTTTGACATGGGATACAAGCTCTTACCTGCTCGTATACACCAGAGAACAAAGAAGGCCAATAGTATCTGGACCTCAATACTTTATAAGCAGTTTCCTTCCAATACTTATGTCCCCCACAAGCACCTTCATGTGATTCTGAGATTACCTCCCTAATTTCTGGCTTGTCCAAACATCTAAGTAGAATGCCTCCTGGATCTTTCCAAAACAACTACTGTTCTATCAAACAATATTTAGTAGCCCTCAACTTCAATGACCTAGCAGCCTTTTTATCTAGATATTCAGGACATTGTAAATACAAAAGGAAGTGCACACTGTTTGTATACCATGTGGATTCTGCATACTGCGCCTCCATAATCTTTTCCTTCTCTTGTTCATCTTGCAATTCTTCTTGTACAGGTTGTTCTGCCATCAGATGAAGACCTAAAGCTTGACAATTTGAATCAGCTAACAATTTATCCAAACCTTATCCCTTCACTAGTTTAGTAGGCTTAATGTCCATGCCATATTCCATTATCTTAACAATCCATTTTCCTCTTTTTCCTTCACTATCAGGTTGAGTTAATATATCCTTAATGGAAGCATTAGGAACATAAACAATGATTTTATAATGTAAAACATAAATTCTGAAAAATTTTAATGCTTTTACCAGTGAGTCAGCTTGTTTATCCAAAGTGTTGTACTTCAACTCTGAGTCTCTGAGGGTCTTGCTGAAAAATGCAATTGGTTGCTCAAGTCCATCATTATTCTTCTGTAACAAAACAACTGCTAAAGTATCCTCTGATGCAAAAGAAAAAGTCAGAAATTTCTTTGAAAAATCATGACTCACTAGCACTAGAGCTTCTGTAAGAGCCAGCTTAATCTTCTCAAATGAATTCCTAGCCTTTGCAGTCCATTTCACTTCCTGATATTTTTTCAATGTGGTTTCTATTTGTTCAATGGTTGCAGCAAAATTTGGTATGAACCAACGCAGGAAATTTATTTTTCCAATAAAAGATTGCATGTCCTTCTTACTTTTCAGTAAACTGATCTTCAAAATAGCTTTTACCCTTTCTGGATCTATCCTTATCCCATCAGCTGAAACCAAATGACCCAAGAACTTACCCTCCTATACAACAAAATGTGAATTTTTTGGATTGAGAGAGAGTCCATATTTTCTGCATTTCAAGAAAGCTTGTTTTAGGTGCTTTAAGTGCTCTTCATCAGACTATGAGAAGACTATTATGTCATCCAAATAGATTACCACAAACATATCCTTCTCTCCAACAAAGGCTATGTCCATAGCTCTTTGAAAGGTAGCTCCATCATTCATTAATCCAAATGGAATTTTCTCATACATAAAAGTACCCCAAGGGGTAGTGAAGGTTGTCTTTTCTCTGTCATCAGGGTGCATTGCAATTTGGTTATACCCTAAAAAACCATCCACCATTGAAATCTTTTGAGATCAAACCACTTTTTGTAAAATCTGCTCAATTTTTGGTAATGGGTAATTATCCTTCAACGAGGAGCTATTCAAATTACGGAAGTCTACACACAATCTTATTTCTCCATTATTTTTTCTGGCTCGAACGAAATTTGCTACCCATGAATAATATCGAAGAGGAACAATGATTTTAGCATCTAACAATTTTTTTACCTCCTTTTCTATGACAGGGAATCAGGCAGGATTGATTCTTCTCAGCTTTTGTCTAAATGGTTTTACATTAGGCTTCAGAGGCACTTTATGCTGAATAATGCTTGTATCATAAGTTTTAAGATCCTCCTATGACCAATAAAAAATATCAACATATTCTTTCAACAGTTTAATGTACCTTTCTCTTTGCTCTGCCGAAAGTGCCTTTGAAATCTTCACCATCCTGGGATGCTCCTTTGTGCCAATGTTACAGTCCATTACATTCTCCTCTGAAGACTACATAGCTGGTTTTAATGGGGTGTCATCCTTTGAAAAATTTCTCTCAAGGGGTGCCAAACCCTTGGGAATAAAATTACTTTTCAGCTCAATGATTTTATGACCAGCAATTTCATTTTCTGCAAAACTCTCATTATCTTCAGTCCCCTCATCCTGCTCTTAATCAATTAAAGAATTAGAAAACTCACTAGTCAGATCTAAAAACATTTTAATCTCTAAATCATCCTCAAAAACCCTCCATTGCTTGATGTTATCAGGAACTGAAGGTCTGTACCTTACTTCTATAGGATACTTTAGTTGAGTTGTCTTAGGAATCTTGAAATGAGTAGCTGCTAGAGCAAGTGAATCAGTAGTTTGGTTATGATCTCTTGGAATATAGGAAATATTGAATGCCACAAAGAAATTATCTATTATATCCCAGACTTCATTCCTATACACTTTCATCAAATCTTGCTTTACTTGATAGTTGTTCCTCACCTGCTGAACAACCAACTTGGAGTCGCCATAAACAAAGATTTTCTGAATACCATGGTATTTTGCAGCATTTAAACCCAACAATAATTCCTCATACTCTTCTGTATTATTTGTGGTTACAAACTCTAATTTGTACATCAAACTTACTGATTCACCACCAGGAGAAATCAACAAGATACTTGCTCCTGCTCCCTCCTTGGATGAGGATCCATCAAAATACATCTTCCAAAGTTCATCCTTCTATTCTATAGAATGCTTGATCAGTATTTCTTTTTCAACCTACAATATGCCATTAGTGTTATCATCACTGAAATGAAACATACATGAGCCCAAGTCTTTTTCAACAGCATACAATGGATGATTCATTGGATTCCTGTCATCAGTGACAATGTAAGCAAATTGCAACTCTCTATACAACCTCCTATTCTCACATCCAAAAACAGGGATAGTTGCATATGATAAGTCCATATGTAAATTGCCCCCTACTTTCTTAGCCCAAGACCGAGAAAGAGGAATTCCAAATTTAGGTGTGATATCTGCCACTACTACATCCATAATAACACTTTTCATTGGTAGCTGAGTTAAGTTAACCACCATGTCCTTTATTACCACTAAACACTTGACAGCTCTAGAATCAAAAGCATACAAGTCATGATAAGATTTTGTTATGCTTAACCCCAAGGCTTCCATGACTTCCTTTGGCATTAAATTATGAGATGCTCTTGAATCCAAAAGACAATTATGGATCATTTGCTCATGGATGGTTAATGTGATATAAAAAGGTGGGGATGCACTTCCATCACTTTTAGTTTTCTTTGCTAAAGCTGATCCAATAAAAATTTTGGGATTCTCTTCCTGTAAATTTACTGTGTCAGAGGGTACTTGATTGGCTACTGAACCCATCATTTTCAAAATTGAATTCTTATAACATGTATTTTTAATCAATTCAGTGAAAGGCATTAGGACTTTAATTTTGCACAATTCATTTTCAAAGTTAAAATTCTGCATGTTCTTATTCACTTCTTCAACTTCAATAACCTTCTCTGGATTATCCTCATTTTGTCTTTTTTCTAATGTTGTATTGGATTGCTGTTTAGGAGGAAGAATTTCCTTCCTTTAGGGTTTTGAACCACTTGTTTTGGTCCTAACCTCAAATTTAGTGTCTTCTTAGGCTCAGACTGATATATTTCAGCTGTTACCTCAAGGTTTAAATCATCTTCTATCTGAAAAACATCTGCATCATAATATTCAGAATTTAAAAGCTCTTCCTCAGTCACAAAACCTTCAGTCAACAAGTCCCCTAAAAGGATTATATCTGGATTTATATCTTCAAGCTGGCCCTCTTCATCTTCTTCTCCTTCATCAATGACATTTTTTTGAAGTGGGGATGGCACCCTTTGATCTTCAGCTTCTCTTTTTTCTCTTTGTATATCATTATTCCTTCTCTCTCTAGGAATAAACCGAGGTGTAAACTCTCTTCTGAACTGATTGGGGTTATTAGGGTTGTTGTCCCCTTCCTGAGCAGGCCTATTAGGATTCTTCTCTAATTCCAATTTGTTTAGTTTTTTCTCTTAGGATTTTTACTACTTTTTCCATTTCATCAATTTTACTGCCAGCTGATTGGGATGTTGAAACTACTAGAGTAGCCTCCTTTTTACCTTTTCTATCATAAACTTGTTGATCTGAATTTACTTTTAGTCTATTAGAAGCTAGTATATTGGATTCTAATTATAGTGTTTCTTCTTGCATGTTTAACAGACTAACAGGTCTTCTTTCTCTCAGATGTAAAGAAAACTCATGATCAAATGCATTAGCATAGGTGAGTTTCGTTGAAGTTTCAAAGGGCTTGATTTCTTCAAGAATTCTACAATACATTTTGTTAAACCTCTCAAAAAAGTGAGCTATGGTTTCATCTTTCTTCCTTCTTAGGGCTCCAAATTCAGTAATATAGTATGTATGGTCTTTGGTATCACCCCACTGCCTCATGAAGACAACCTGAAGTTCCTCAATCAAAGTAATTGAATTGGCTGGTAGTTCCGTGAACCACCTTCTAACCTCTCCATCTCGACTCTGTACGAACATTCTCATCCACACATCCTTTGCCTCAATGTTTTGGTTATCTGCATAACTGAGAAATGCATCCGAGTGTTCCTCGACTGTTGTCTCACCCTGCTCATTGAACCTTGGTAAATATTTCTGATAATCCCTGCCAGGGAGAGCGTTTAAGCGTTGAGCAAGAACTAATGGAGCATACCTAGCTTCCACCATTATGTCCATCATATCTAATGGAGGTTGCTGCTGGGGTACCATTTTTAAATTGACTGGTTTAGATGAAGAAAAATCTTGACTGGAACTTGGCTGAAAAGGGCTCTTACTGACTTTAAACTGAAACAAAGGGATTTTAGTAGGAGATAGGGCTTTTTATTTCTTAAAAGACCGAGGATCAGTAAAGACTTGAAAACTACTAATAGGAATTGTAGGTTTCAACCATGATGACTCTTGTTTTTCTTCCTTTGCAAATGAAAAAGGTGACAATAGGTCAATTTGATTAGGGTTACACAAATTTGTACATGATTGTGACTTTTTAATTTTCCTAGCTTATTTCAAGATTTTCTTTGGGTCTGAGACACCCAGGTGTAATGGTGAACTAGGTCTACTTCTTGTCCCAACTCCCTTAGTAGCTACTGTGAACTGTTTGATGAAAAGTAGTCTTAAAGATTTGTTGGTTTTGTCCACCTCTCAAAACCAGTTGAATGATGAATAACCCAGGGAATGTATGCTTCATCTTCATTCCTGGCAACGACGCCAAAGATGTTAGTGCCAGGAATTGTTCCTAGACTACTAAAGAACAAGTCAACACAATCTCACAAAATAAAACTAAGTAAAACATGTTTTTTTAGGGTTTTAGTTTTACAGTTTTATAACAAGAGGGTAAAATCTCATCAGGCTACGACAAACACTAAATCATGTAAAAATGAAGAACTGAGATGCATAATATATGAAACATAAACCAGAAACATTAAGCACAATACTGAATTTCATCCACAGTTAACAAGCATTTCACGAATAATAACTCAAACAAGAAATGAATATGTCAACTAAGTGATTACAGAAATCAGAAATAAAACCAGCAAATAAAGTAAAATGGGCTTATAGCTTGCATATATATCATAATCAATGATAAAAAATACATAAGATTTTATGAACTTATCTCTATAAACAGTAGCTTGAAAGCCTCCCCTTGTACCAAAATTCGAACCCTTTCTCATTCTATTGTCTTGCTTTCATCTTGGTTACATCCAAAAAATAGTTATCTAACTGCCTAACTACCTTCTAGGTCAGACTATCGACCACTAGCAAAGTAATAGTTTTCCAAAATTAACCAATATCTTAACAAAAATTAACCAATAACACCTGTCACTAAAATCCTTTTACAAATCTTTGGCAGCTTCTGCCAAAAGGGCTATCCCCTCCAAAGCTTGACTCTTCCTTCTGGTTCTCTAGTGCTCAGCTTCTAGGTCTTCGACTCTTTTTGATAATTCTTGATTTTGTTGTGTTAATTCTTGGATAGTTTTCTTTAGCTCTGCACATAAACTTTGTGTCTACCCTTTCCTCTTCAGTGCTTCCTTGGAAACTACAATTAATTCTTGGTAATGGTTGTTAATATCCTCTATATATTCTCTTAATCTTCTGTTGGCCACTACTAATACTTATTTTGTTTCATGCAGAAATTAAATCTAATACTTGTACTGCTTGGTACTTCTTCGAAGGTTTCATTCTCAGAATCCATACATTTTCCTTCTGAGGCTAAAGACAATCCTTCTGGCATCCAAAGGATTTTAAATTTTTAAAAAATATCCTGATCATACTTTTGTTGTTTTTTTGTCATTACTACAGGAACCCCTGGAGATTCATCACCTTCAAAATTTCACTGAGTTGATGCCATCTGCAATATTTTCCTCATCTGCACATAATGTTGTCATCACTGACTGTTGTTTCATAAAATCATCCTACTGATGGCTAAGATTTTATTTTCTTTGAACATCTTCTAACTGATTTGAGATTTTAATCTCATTTGAGGCTGAATTAACCTTCAAATAAACATGTTTCTTACCTTTGACCTTTCTATCATTCAGGCTTTCATCCTCTTCTAAATCTTCTTGAGAAGAAGAGTCTTCTACTATTGTGATTTTCTCCTGAGATAGATTAGGATTTACAAGCTCTTTCATGTTCAACCTTAATTTGTTCTTAGGTCTGGTTTTAGGTCTCCAGCCTACTCCTATTTCTCCCAACATGCTCAAGGTTTTAACTTGATGTTTAATAGTTGCAAGCTGAACCACCTTTCTTTTGACTCCTTGTAAAACCAGCTTTTCTTCAAACCCTTCTTGTGAACTATGTGCATTGTCAACCCGTGTTTTATCAATCAGTGGGATTTCCTTTCTTTCTTGATGTACTTATGTATGGATCTATTCTTGTTATAACAGTCCTTCATCTACTCCCTGGTTTGCACCTTCATTAAGGGTATTTTCTGCTTGATCTAAATTCTATCTTTGAACTTTCAACAATTCATTTTCAACATTTTTCTTTTCATCTTCATCAGTTTTCTTTTACTGTTCACTTTCAAGCTTTTCAATCCTCTGTGTAAAAGAATTTTCTTGTACAATCTCCTCTTCCACTTCGACTATGACTTCTTTCTTCAACTTTTTAACTAACTTCTAGGATTTGTTCATCTGTCTTCTCTTTAACTGATCCTCCTTTTTGCTTTGAAATCCAGACCAAAACAGAAAATAGTCCCAAGTCTTTCCTTTCTTCTGGAGCACAATACTGATAATCAATTTTATCAAACCATGATGGAAAATGGACTGCTTAGTATGATCCTGATGCTCCCTTATTCTTCTAGACATCTTCTGCAAACTTTAGAGGAAAAAGAAAGGGAGATTTATCCTGGATTCCTAACTTAAGTGTTGTAAAAACCTGATGTGGTATTTGAACACAGAGGCATATCTTCCTTCATAGGTTACATAATTGTGCAAGATCTTGATTGGCTCTCTCCATTCTAGTTTAAATTTCTGTATATGTACCCCTTTACCCCAATCTGCAACTATATTGGACAATAGGTAATTCTCTGAATTAAAAACAAAAGGCACCTTCTTGAACCAAAACTCACCTTCATCAGCAATGCCTGTAGCCTCTACTATTAATTCTCTAGTCAATTCAAATTTTAGGGTATTAAATGAGACTGTGTCTTTCTCTAAACTATGAGCAAATTCATAAGAAACCTCTATATGATGACCATCAATTTTCTCAAAATATTGCAACCAGCCTGCTTCTGAAAACAACTTTGCACAGTCAGGGAAAGTTTTAGCCCAAGACATGTCTAAAGGCTCAACCCTATTTGTCTTCCCACTTCTCTTCATTCTGGGTAATAAACCTTAATTGTTTTCCCTTCATAAAATTATTCAAACTACTTTGAAAGTCTGAAGTCTCGATAGTAAATCAAAAATTGAGCAGATTGAGAACCCTAGATATCAACTTTTTCTCAAGACAAATAAAAATTTTGGGACAATTTTTACTGACAACAAAGATTAATAACTGAGCAAGAAATTAGGCTTCTGAACCTAATGTAATTCTTAATTAACAGCCATCATGACTCTTCTGTCACTACAAACCCAAATTCAGGGATGATGTCAGCAATTGGTTGCATACCTATCGTGATAATAGTTTTGATTGATAAAAATTTGGTATCTTGTCTTTCCAAGTGTCCCTTGACCTTTGTTTCTTTCTCTTTAGTTTCCATGATTGCACCAATCGTTTACCCTGCAAACCCTAAATCTCTAATTGTCTTCATCTTCCAACCACGAACTGCCAAGTCTCAATACGGTCTCTGTTATATTTCATACATTAAGTAAGTTCGTAATTGAAAACAAATTACCCCCATCATGCACCATCATTGTTGTTTAAAGGATCTGCATCTTCCATCTTTTGGACAGCTGCAACTCACCTAAATGATTCTTGCCTTAACTCAAAACACTTGTTAAAATGATTAGTAAGGCCTAAACAAGTATCAATCTCCTTTACAAGTGCAAAAAATGCCTCTCATGTGAAAATTTTGAAATTCTTGAGCAAAGATACGATTTTTTCAAAATTCACGATTTTCTTGTAGCGCCCTTGTTCATATTTTCTATCTTTGAGCTACAAGAATATTTGTTTAATGATTTTTTAACCAAAACTCAAAAAAATGTGTTAAATTTTGGTAATTAACCTTTGATAAGACCTTATGAACCTTTAGAACCTTTCAAAAATATAATCATCCTATAAGCCCATAAAAACTATGAAATCTACTAAGTAAAGAAAACTTATAAAATCAATTATAAACATAAACCTACTATCAAAATACTTTAAAATAAACAAGCTCAAAATTTTAAAGCAACAAGAAAAATCATGTTTTCAAACAAACATATGGTTCAAAAATAGAAAACAAAAACAAGCTATAACATGAAGGAGTATGCAAATATCTCTTTTCCATTTCATATTGTTTTTGCAGATCATAATTTGTCACCGACATGAAGCATTCATATAATGCTTCTAGTTCATCAAATGATGAGATACACGGAGTTTAGCCTCTTCTTTCTTGCAGATTCTACACTCTGGCGCATGATCATGGAGTTGAAAAGTTCTTCATCAAAGTATTTCATAAGAATCACTTCATTCAAGTGAAGATAATGACATATTGAATATATATTTCAAATTTTGTGCCTTTTCCTTGAGGGGTTATTTTCCCCACATGGTTTTTCCTTTTTCCTCACTTTTTTGGACATGAATAATTGTACAGGGTGACCATAGACATGTTGTTGGGCCCTATATACACCTATACTCACCTATATGCATACATGCATCTGATTATTTCAAACATATCATCATAAATTCAGACTTAAAGGGGGCGTGGGAATATTATAAACCCACTTCATACTTAGGATAAAATATTTAGTCAACTAGCCTAGATAATTGGCATCCACTTGCACCACATGGTCAATACTTTCCATATATACCCTAGAAGTGCCTTTATCCTAATTCTAGTTTGATCCTGTCCAATTTATTGACTGCCATAATTAGTAATTGTGTCTTCTGCAGATTCTATCTTTATTATGCTTTATTCTAGCTTTTTAGTGGATAAGGTAAACCTAGTCAACTAGGAAGCTGTTATCTTTTGTCTCCAACACATCCTCCATGATTTTCTCTCCAAATTCCAGGATTAGCATGTTTTTCCATCACTCATTCTTTAGCTAATTAGTGAGATCCTTGACATAGTTGGAAAGTGCTTTAACCAACTATGGGGGTTTATCATATTTAGTAAGCCTGATTTATGATTTAGCATGATTTGTCTTCCACAAACTCAATTTTCCTTTATAAGGATGTATTACTATTGTAATAACCAATCAATCTATTGATTCATCAATCAGTTATTCCTTCTTCACTTCTTCATGTGATCCAGTCTCTTTATTGTTCTCTCTATTTTCCTTGTGCATACTTGTGAGAATTATCCTATAGCAATTTCTACCTCATGTGCTTCTTCTTTGCACCAAGGCTCTTTTTATACATGGTATCATAGCTGCAATTTCTACACATTGTTACTCAAATATTTGTATATAAAAAATTTGACTTAAATCGATAGTTGAATGAGTGGATAAGGGTTGTTGTTTATCCCTTTGAACTAGGTTCAAACCTTCTTTGGATGACAACAAATATCAAGATATTGTCTTTAAAGAGAAAGGCTCAGTCGGTAGCACCTACGATGCAGATGCAGTATCACCTGAGATATCTCTTATGGGTAATTTCCAGAACAAGTTTTTTGTAGTTGGGTGGGGATTTCTCCTCTCACAACACCTTACCAACTCTCTCTACTGAATTCGATGGGTTTCTTACTTATACTTATTATTCACACTCAATATATTACTCTACTTATCCATCGACATAGATTACAACAGTCAATATAATGCCTTATGGGCAATTCCAACTAGCAACAGTGCAATAGATGCATACAAGAACTATTTATAAGCAAATACATAAACACTTATTCACAACATTCATTCCTGCGACAAAAATACATCTATCAAATACAAATTGATACAATATTTAACATGGAAAACCATCTCGAAAAAAACATAAAGGCGCTCTTCATTTGGCATGAGAAATATATGTCACCTTTCGTCTGTGCACCCAGCTTGTAGACTCTGTTCTAGTTATTCTTTTATAATGTATACATACTTATCTCTCCTCTCAGGCCCTTTGGTATCAGATATCTAAAGCTTTCTCTCCTTATCTCTACAGTCGATCCGCACACATCCTGGATCGACTCACTCTTCTCTACAACTCTATTGTCAATCCGCACACATCCTAGATCGAATCAATCTTCTCTACAACTCTACTGTTGATCCGCACATAACTTGGATCGAATCACTCTCCTTTGCAACTCTACTGTCGATCCACAAACAACCTGAATTGACTCACTCTTCTAACAAATATAGAACAACTAGAAAATAAATAATCAACCGACTAAATAGGAAGTAATGGAATACAACCTACACACAACTTAGGTTCTTCCTTTTATAGACTATTACATGTCGTTATCAGTAAAATTCATTCTGTTATCCGACATGATGTCATTCCTATTCTCATACATTCCCGTTACAACTGCCAGTAGGAAATATCAACCCAAAATACAAATATGCTCTATTCCCTAAAGCACACGTGACTCTTATCTGACTCCTTACCCATGATCTCTCGAAGAGTCCTTTTCAATCTCTGCACACCTTCTATTGTGGTTCCTTCCATCGCAGTTGATCTTATCTCATATTTCCATTTTGTCATGGACTTATTCCTTCGAGGCTGCTTTTGTCGCAACTTTCCTTGTCCCACTACTTCTTCTGTCTTATCTCTTCCTTCGTCGCAACTTTCCGTTGTTGTGCAACCAGACTCTTCACATTCTGAGAAAAAATCCATCAGAATTCTTCCTATCTTCTCCCAAGGACAAAAATAAGTTTGTTTCATAGTTTTAATAGAAATTCAAGAGGACACTATGATATATTCTATGGAATCAAATGCTCATGTCACCAAATAAGAAGAGGAGAAAACAAGAATCATATTTACAATGAGATTAGGCACAATAGATGCCTTTTTGAATTAGCAGCATATCAAGAGAACTAGACAACTTTTTGAATTACATGTCAATATGAATTTCAATTTACAAATCGGGTTTCTAATAAAACCAACCTTCTTGGAGAGTGATTCCTGCACTTCTTCAATAGGTGATCCCTCAATAAAAGGAGCCAAAACTGGTACTAAACAACATCTTATTAGCACATCTAGTACTGAACAACATCGGTACCTAATTTCTTGTTCAATTTCCCCAAAAAGAATACACTAGATGTTGACGAGAGAGAAATTTCCAGCCAAGAAGACGCTCGCTCGTTTGGTCCATCGATTGATTTTAGTATTTATAATTTTCATTATAAAGGATTCCAAAAATAGATGTTGACGAGAGAAAAAATGTATTCGATGAAGATGCTCGCTTGTTTGGTCTAACTGAATATTTTTTTGTCTTCAAAATTTTCGTTCCAAAGGATGCCAATCTGTCCAAGGAACACATGTCAACAATTTCAATAGGAGAAATAACTCTAGGAGGCAATGAAGGGAGCATCAACAAGCCTAATAAATGAAGATGGATCAATTGAATCACTATGTAAATCTCCAACAAGATGTAGTAGTGGTAGAGAAGGGATTGGTAGAGTGAGATGTGGCAGGAATCCCGGGGCAGTCCATTGTCTTATAACATTGATATTTATGAAAATGTTTAACTACCGTGGGTCTTGGTATTCCAGCTGAGGATGGAGCATGAAAATTTTCAACTACCACGAAAGGGGCTTGGGAGAAATCAATGGGGTTCTCTATATGAAATTGGTCATGATATCATATAAAATCAATGGAAAATATACGGGGACTAGTGGAACTATCTGCATGGCTTTAGCAAGACTATGCATATGAAAAATGGTGGTGGGTAATAAGGAATGCTACATCTCCTTTTTATAGGAGAGGAAACTGTGATGGGGTGGCATTACCCATGGTAAAAATCAGATATGATGTGATACATTGGGGGTTTGGGTTGCTAATTTTTTTTTGATGTTTCTAATTTTTTGATTTGGATATGAAATGACATGTTAGGGGTCTGGGTTGCTAACTTTTATTTTGATATTTCTAATTTGGATGTGTTTTTCCTTTTCTTTTATGTTGTAGTTTCTCAATCCATCTATTTTAAATTTTAGAATCCATGTGTTGGTAATTTAGATTTTGATATTTCTAATTTTTTGATTTGATGTGTACTTTTTTATGTTTTAGTTTTTTAATCTATGTGTTTTTAATTTTAGAAAACATGATGTGTTGCTAATTTTTATTTTGATGTTATTATTATTTTTATTTGACTTGTTTTTTTTTTATGTTTTTGTTTCTGAATCCATGTGTTGCTCAATTTGATTTTGATATTTTTAGTTTTTTATTTGATGTGTTTTTTATGCTTTTGTTTTTGGATCCATGTGTCTTTAATTTTAGAAAAACAAATTAGTTAACAAAAATTAAATTTAATAAGTCAAATTAAAATTATATAGATAGGAGTTATGTTTCCCTTGAAAAAAAGGAGTTCTAAGTTAAATAGCTTTGCTTATGTGTTGTTATGTGATGAACATAGTTCCATTAATGAGGACATTGGGACGGAGGGGCATAGATGGAATGCGATGGGGTGATAATTATTCAGCAGGCTACTCCATCCCATTTAATGTGGCAGCAGATACTAAAATATCACATGCAATCGAGGCAATTAAGAAATATTGAATGCAAGGGAGGATGAGAATACCGATGGAAATGATGGTCATCTTCATTACTGAAGTCCTTATTGAAGGTGCAACTTGTAAAAATGATCATAATAAACAAAGACAACAGTGTCATGAAACCCCATGGTTTTGGATTCACTCTCACTTGATTAAAAAATTGTTTACTGTTTTGTTGTGATAATACCTAAATTATCTTTTATAAAAATATAATAATATAATATCCAAATTCCAACTTCCAAACAAAGTAACCTTAACTAAAGAAATACAAAAATATATTAAATTAATATTATTTTTGTGCCTTTCCATTTCGTAAGTTCAATTGTTTCTTCCTAAGACTCAAAAAGTGTCTTCTTCTCGACCTTGAAATCTTACATGAAATCGAGGCGATTATGAAATATCACCTGCTTGCAATGAAGGATCGACATGCAGAAGTGATAAAAATAAAGGCACTAGATGAAAATTCCATGAAACTCTTTGGTTCAGACTTATCTCTCACCTGATTAAAAAATTTGTTTGATATTTTGTTGTGTTTGGGTGTTTAACTCAGAACCTCAGTTTTGGTGTTATGGCATCCTATGGTAAAAAGTATGGTATTTCATGGGTTGTTCCGTCTTTCGCGGCCATGGTTGCTATAGATGCAACAAATTTTTATCACGAGGATGTCACGGAGGACGAGCATGAGACAATGGATGTTTTGGAAGAGGATGTGAAGTTGGTTAGGGTGTACTTCGAAGGCGGCGAGGTTGAAAGGTAAGTTGAAGGCTTAGTTCTGGAAATTGGTTTAGGTGCAAACTGAGTTTCTCAGTGTTATAGGATTTTGGATATTTATTGGCACTCAAAAACTATGGTATCCCTAGGTATGCAACCGAAGGGGGAAGACTTCCTCCATCTAGCCTTAAGAAACAAATGGAGACATTGCAAAATCAGAATGCTTACCTTATGGAGGTCATCACATGGATGGAAGGTTGAAAGAGGGAATCCTTCTAACAAGATTCTGATAGGCCTCCTCTAGTGCAGAACGTTGCAAACCTGCATCTTGCCCAGTTTCCACAAGCCCTAGACTAGCACAATTTTGATCGTATTTAGAACCATTATGGTGGCTCTTTGACATGGTTTCCCAACTAGCCAGGCATAGTTTTTGGTTTTTCAATTATGCATAACTGCTCTACCACTGTTATAGATATTTCCATAATATATTAATATTTCTTCGAATTTTTCATTTCTTTTTTATTCACAGGTATGGAATTTGCTTCTTGTAGCCCTTGTTTGACATGTTCAAATGAAAAGAATAATTTATTTCAGCTTGCCAACATAGAAGGATTACCAATATGTTAACCCTTCAAATTGAAATTTCTTTTAATGAAATTTAGGATATTTAACTCTTTCCTTTGATGATAAAGTTTCTTCCTTGAGATGATGTCCATGTGTACCACTCAACAAGCGACACATGCCAGGTGGTGGACATAGTGTTGATGTATTTGTAACTTCGGAATGTATTCATCCGTATATCTTATGTATTGTACCCCGTTGTTTATTCTGAGATGTGTCTATAATGTAATTGAGTCATGTCATTCCCCGATGTTTCGATCAAGAAGTTTCTATGATGTGAAATTCATGTCAAGTCATTATGGGTAACCCTCCTATTGGCCAAGGGTTAAAGTCCCCACAATTGTGGGGCCCTAATGTTATTAGACTATCTTAGTGAATTTGACCCTAGGTGAGTCATTGTAAGACGGGGCAATAGTCCCCACCATCTAAGTCAAGGTTAAACCCCCTTGTTGAGTAGAGGGAAAAGTCCCCACAAGTTGTGGGGCACTAGGTTTATTAGACACTCCTAGAGATGTCGGCTCTAGTAAGTAATTGTTAAGTGAGGCCGACATGTTGGAGTGCGCTTCAAGTGAACAAAAGAATATAAATAGAGAGTGAGCCTCTCTATTTATCACACACACACTCAATCATTGGGGCGCATGAGTGAGAGAGGAGAATCTCTCTCAGTGTGTGAGAGAGAGAGACAGAAGCTGTGGAGATCATCTTTATGTTTTCGGGTTTTACTATTTCCATTGGTGTTCATTCTATCTCTGAGGAAGTTGCGAGGTTTTCTCCTTTATGGTTTCCACGAGGAAATTCTTTGTGTCTCTTGTCTCTTGTGTTTTTATTGTTGTGCATGTTATTCTCTTAGTTAAAGATCCTAAGATCATAATGCTAGCTTGAATGATAAAAATCTAACATGGTATCAGAGCTAACCTGAGAAGAAGTCATTGTGCAGATACAGAAGCTAGGGCTTCATACATTTTGGGTCTCTCTCCACAATCCATCAGCAAGAGTATGCTAGGCTGACTCTCCATTGAAGTGCGCATATTTTTATCGAAGTAGAATTCGATTCCGAGCATTTTCAGTTTTGGTGTGGGAAATTAGGGCTTCTTGCAGAAGAGCAATTTTTGAGTGATCCCAGCATAGGATTGTTCTCCTCATCAAAATCTAATTTTATAGACCTGAATCAATATTTTTGGTTGGGTGAAACTCCAGGAATGTCAAACCCTAGTTTGACCCCGAGCTAGAAAAACCCTAAATACTAAAACTGCTAAGTTTTGGTACATTCATTGTATACCGATATTGGTGATGTATTAGGAGCTAAAAATTACAGAGGCCGAAGATAGATGCCTGATTTACATTGTTTCCAAAATTCAGCCTCATATTCTTTATATTCTGGGAGATATGATTCCTCTAATTTAGGGTTCCATCCTCTTCTAGAATTCATCCCTAAATAGGACACCTGGGAAGAGTTTCTATATCTTGGGCTAAAAAGGTCCAAATGAAATTCCTGAAGATTTTCTAGAAATGGAACTGAATCTAATTTTGGTGGTACAAGTGTTAGACTCAAAAGATGAACCAGTGACATGTGTCGGTCCGTACAACTTCACTTTTCTAAACAGTCCTATAACAAGTCACCTTGGGAAAATAATCACAAGTCCCAATTGGGGAAACAAATTATGATGAAACCTATGGTGTTGGATCAGGGACATGTGAGGCTACTTCAGCATGATGTTTTATACATAGAAGAGCAGTAATTTCAGAGATACCATAGAAACAATAACAGGAATTTCTGTAGAAGAAATTGGAAAACTAGGGTTTCCTGTTCTGGAAGCTTCCCTCCGCTATTTTTAGAAAAGGAGTACATTGGACAGCTCAATTTGAAGAGATATATCTTTCTATCCAATAATATATGAAATATTCCAAGTTTTGAAAATTAGGGTTTCTCTGATAAACCCTAGATCAGCCAGCTCCGGAACCAGGACGGACACCTCAAAATGGTAAGATCTAATCATTTGCTATTTGAGGTTCTCATTTCAAAGTGATATATCACATGAGCTTGATGACAAGATTGGGGAATTTGACAACTTCCAAGACTGGAAGCATATGATCTCTCTGAAGAAATGAATTGGACACCTACATGAGTAGAGAGGTTCCAGTTCCAGAGGGAGATGAGGCTCAAAGCCTTACACAAGAAGAACTTGGTCAAGGACAAGAAGATCATTGTTGATTCAATCATGGATCAACTTGTACCACAAGTTTCTTTCCTAAAGACACCGAAGTTTGATTCCTTGACCAAGCTATTTGAAGGGAAGAACATAAATCAGAATATGACTTTGAGAAAATAGTAGAAGAAGAAGTGGAGAATGCAAAAGTGGTGATAGCCACCTTGAAAGGCCTCCCAGGATCATGAGATTCATTCATGCAAGGAATATGTGCCAGAAGGAAGTGATTACTTTCAGCAGACTCTAGGAAGAGCACACACAAGAAGAAGAAGCTCAACTCATAATAAGAGAAGAGAAGATGGGAGCAACTGAATATCAAGCCTTCACCATCCAAAGAAGATCGCTCAAGCGATGAGGAATATGAAGAACTCAACTCTTGAAGAACCTCTTATCCATATTATCATTTGGATAAGAAACAATGCTATGATGAATGAAGAAGATGATGAAGTTTAAGGCTCAAGAAGGAGTCTACCCACGAAACAGTTAAAGATAAGTATTCAATTGTCATTTCATGATATTTTTTTGTTATGCATTTGATTATATTTAGTTGATGTGTTATGCATGATAGATTGTTTGCATTAATGATAGTATACTAATAATATTCATGTAATGGGTAAGTAGCTCATGGTTCTATACAACTCTCCATTGCTACTTATCTAGAATGAAACGTCTTTTCTGACATATTGGATTAGTGCACAATCTCAATGTTGTCCTGGTAGAGATGGAAGGCATCTAGAAAGTTTTCGTGAGATATGTATGGATGTTGTATTGGCTAAAATAGTTGCATGATCATATATTTATGCATAAGAATTTACCAATATGAATATTCCTTATGAAATGTTTCTAACCATACAAATGCATTTGACTTGTAGGAAAGATCGCATACATAAGCGCTTACAAGAAAAGAAGGATGAGACTTGTGCTGAAGAATAAGTGACAACAGTTCAAGATGAAGAACAATATGACAAATGCAGTGACATCATTGATATAGAACCTTATAGGAAGAAAGGTTCAAGAAGAATGATGTCTAGGATGCAGTATCGATACATGAAGAGAAGTTCATAGTTCCATCATGAAGTGGATGGAAACATCATTGGATACAAGGCAAGATTCGTAGCACGGGGCCTCTCATGAAAAGAAGGCATAAACTACAAAGAGACATTTGCAGCCAGCTTGATGAAGACCTGAACCTTTGCTACAAGGTTGAAGATGAAAGCCTATAGAGGATGACAAGCTCACAGATGGGTGCAAGAAGAACTTTTGAAAAAGTTCAAGATATAGGATCTTGGTATCCAGTGATCCTAGATGGATACATAGAATGTTAGTAGTAGAGGAAGATACGTGTCACTCCGATATAGAATGTTTCAGTGCATAGAGTACAAAATCCAGAGGGAGTGACTGCAAAATATCCTGAGGTTCAACATGGTACAACAGGATGGACAGATTACTGATGACTCTAGGATTTACTGAGAGTAAAGTGGATTCCAACATTTGCTTCAATGTTGAAGGTGAAAGACCAGTGATGCTATTGTTATGTGTCGATGCACTATTTTCTAGGCATGGAGGTGTGGACAAAGGAAGTATGCAGTAGAGATCCTGAAGAGGTTCAGGATGATGGACTGCATGACCACACCTATGGCATCAAACCTGAAGCTATTGAGTGTTTCTTCATCAGATATGGTTGAGGCTATGATGTATCGTCAGATGATTGGTTCCTTGATGTACCTGAAAAATACGAGACCAAATATTTGCTTTGCTTTGAACACATTGAGACATGTTCACCTGATGGTTGCAAAGCATGTAGTAAGGTACCTGAAGGGTACAGTTGATTATGGGCTCAAGTATGAGGTGAATCAAAAGATTATGTGGATTCCTATTGGGAAGGTAGTGCCATTAATAGGAATAGAACTTTGAGGTGATACTTCAGTATGGGATCAAGTGTGATCTCTTGGTTTGGAAGGATGGAGTTCTATATGGCGTTGAGTACAGCTGAGGCAAAAGATGTTGCCACTTGCTATTTGGGAGGTAGTATGTTTCTTTTGAAAACTACTATTTTATTTGGTTGATATGACTTGCATTTTGTTGTATGATACACAGAGGAGCAGTGATCCAGATTGAGATCTCTTGAAAGAAGGATTTCTAGCATAGTTGAAGAGACAGGTTGCCCTCGGATGTAATCGGTCCTGGTGAAGCTCACAGGTCATCCTTGGACGTAATTCACCTTGATGTGATTCTATGCTAGAAATGGCCAAAGTGAAGTTTGAGTACTTCAAGGAGAAGCTTGGTGTTCTCGAGATCGAGGTTCCCTCTAAGGGGAAATGATGAGACCTAGAGCCATTCTGACATGGGAGAGGATTAAGTTCCTTCCATGGTTAGATGTAAGGGCTAAACCATTCTGTCATGGTGAGAGGATTTGGTTCTTTACATGTCAGATATGAGTGCTAAGCCATTTTGATGTTACTGTAGAATTGGTCTCTACATGATCATATGTAAAGGCTAAATGCCATTCTAGGAATGGAGGTTCCTGCTCAGTTACCAGGAAAACTTACACTAGGATTGAGATCCATTCTGATGTGATAGAGGGATGTGTTCCCACTTGATCAAATGTAAGGGCTGACCCATTCTATCATGGTTAAAGGATTAGGTTCCTCCCATGTCAGATGTGAGTGTTGGCCATTCTGATGAGTAGATTAGACGTAAGGGCAACTGCAATTCTCTAGGAGAATGGAGGCTCCTAGTCAGTTACCAGGTAGCTCAGTCTGGGACTGGGGGACATTCTGACAGGACTATAGGATTGGTTCCTACATAGTCAGATGTGAGTGCAAGCCCTTTCGATGCGGTGCTTTCGAGCATGGTCGATTGTAAGTGCTGAGCCTTTTCGATGCGGTGCTTTCAAGCATGGTCGACTCTAAGTGCTGAGCCTTTTCAATGCGGTGCCTTCAAACATGGTCAGATGTAAGTGCAGAGCCTTTTCGATGCGATGTGCTTGCACATGGTCGGATATAAGTGATGAGCCATTCTAGCACGATGTGTTTACACATGGTCAAATGTGAGTGTTGGGCCTTTCTGACAAGATGAGGTCAGATGTGAGTGCTGGGAATGCCTTTCTAACAAGATGAGGTCTGATGTAAGAGCTGGGTGGGCCATTCTAACTTAAGTGTCAGATATAAGCACTGATGAAGACCTACATGAAGGGTAGGCCTATAGGATTGACTCTGTAGAACTTCTTGTGACGAGAAGAATGAAGAGATAACACCATTTGATTGAGATAGTAGAAGCAGTAATGATGATGATGATTCGGTGATGATCCAACTTTGATGATGATCCAGATCAAGTGATGATCCAGACTTGATGATGATCTAGAAGTGATGATCCAGATCAAGTGATGATCCAGACTTGATGATGATCTAGTAGTGACGATCTAGATCAAGTGATGATCTAGACTTGATGATGATCCAGTAGTGACGATCTAGATCAAGTGATGATCTAGACTTGATGATGATCCAGTAGTGATGATCTAGATCAAGTGATGATCCAGACTTGATGATGATCTAGCAGTGATGATCCAGATCAAGTGATGATCCAGACTTGATGATGATCTAGTAGTGACGATCCAGATCAAGTGATGATCTAGACTTGATGATGATCCAGCAGTGATGATCCAGATCAAGTGATGATCTAGACTTGATGATGATCCAGCAGTGATGATCTAGATCAAGTGATGATCCAGACTTGATGATGATCCAACAGTGATGATACAGATCAAGTGATGATCTAGATCTAGTGATGATGATTCAGATCAAGTGATGATCCAGATCCAGATGAAGATGACTTGAATATGAAGATGACTTGAATATGAAGATGAGCTGAAGATGAAGATGGATTGAAGATGACTATGACTTGAAGATGAAGATGACGAGAACTTGACGATTATTCAGATGATACAGAGAACAAGACTTGTGCTGATAAATTGCGTCGAGAGAATACCTTCCTAGTTAAGAGGGGGTGTTGATGTATTTGTAACTTTGGAATGTATTCATCAATATATATTATGTATTGTACCCTCATATTTATTTCAGGATGTGTCTATAACGTAATTGAGTCATGTCATGCCTCGATGTTCCGATCGGGAAGTTTCTATAATGTGAAATTCATGTCAAGTCATTGTGGGTAACCCTCCTATTGGTCAAGGGTTAAATTCCCCACAGTTGTGGGGCCCTAAGGTTATTAGACTATCCTAGTGAATTCGACCCTAGGTGAGTCATTGTAAGACAGGGTAATAGTCCCCACCATCTAAGTCAAGGTTAACGCTCCTTGTTGAGTAGAGGGAAAAGTTCCCACAAGTTGTGGGGCACTAGGGTTATTAGACACTCCTAGATATTTCGTCTCTAGTAAGTAATTTTAAAGTGAGGCCGACATGTTAGAGTGAGCCTCTCTATTTATCACACACACTCACTCATTGTGGCGCATGAGTGAGAGAGGAGAAGCTCTCTTAGTGTGAGAGAGAGAGACAGAAGCTGTGGAGATAACCTTTATGTTTTCGGGTTTTACTATTTCCATTGGTGCTCATTCTATCTCTAAGGAAGTTGTGGGGTTTTCTCCTTTATGGTTTCCCCGAGGAAAATTCTTTGTGTCTCTTGCCTCTTGTGTTTTTATTGTTGTGCATGTTATTCTCTTAGTTAAAGATACTAAGATCATAATGCTATCTTGAATGATAAAAATATAATACATAGTCACATTATTTGATGTAATCCAAAACTTTATTAATTTGTGGGAACTCTTCTTCAAATAGATTGTTGACAAACTAAAATCTTAACAAAAAAAGATCAGTCACTCCTTCCTCAAGGAGTTTGGTTTTGTTGGTGGGGAAATTGGATATATATCCACCAATTTCATAGGAAATTTTCTTCAAACACTTTTTTTGAAGATGAAAAGATTATCAATGAAAGAGAGGTCACTCATTCTTCAATGGGTTCTCTTTTGGTTTGGGTAAACTAGTAGATGTTAAGGAGAAAGTGTAACCACTCTTTCTCTAATCAGGTCCTTTCAGAGTTTTGTTAATTTAGTAAAATATATATGATTTGGTGATTTGGGGTCCATCAGAGAGACCTATATTGGGATTGTTGGAAAAAATGTTACTTGTATAATAATAAATTAGTCACTTATGCAATCTAGCCAAATTTTCCAATAAAAGTCCTTAAGTCTATGGTGATTTAATAATATAATATTCTCAGAGAAAAGGAGCGTTGTATCCTTTCTCAACATGTTCTATTTTGGGAAGTTTAATAGGCCATGGGACTGTAGGTAAACCTCAATTACTATTAAAAAGAATTACACTTTGTTTAGTTAACAATACTATTTTGAAAATGAATTAATCCTTAAGGCTTCCTGTAATTTTATTCTGCAAGAGGAGTGGTTGCTAGGGTTTCTCCCCATGGCTTGCGCAGGCCTACTCGGCCCTTCTCAGCCCTGTTTCAACCATGGATCCTCCCGATCATGACCTTGGAGGATTCGATGAACGGTTCCTGAATATTGTCGCTTCTCTCGCTCCCCCCTCATCCAGTGCTCACCCTCCTTCCTGTTTTGTTAAACGCTCTGAAATCCCATAGGTTAAGATTTCTTCAGTAGCTTTAAAGTTAAAAGCAGTCATGTTATTAGAGAAAGGTATGATTGGATTTTTCATAGGCCTCTAGCCCTCACCCAGATCAGTAGAAATTTGGCTCAACAAAAATTGGAGATCCCTCATTCAAGGAGAAGTTTAGCAAATTTTATGTGGAAAAGGTTACTTTGTCTTGATTTTTGAGAAAAAAGAAGACCAGGATCTCATTTTGAGAAATGGACCATATTTTATGGGCCCAAGAGGAATGCATCTCAACAAATGGGACCTCTCTTTCGACCCAGAAAAAGATATCCCTAAGGCAGTTCCAGTTTGGGTCAAGCTTCCGCACCTCCCCCTCCATTGTTGGAATGATGAGGATTTCCGAGCAATAGCGAATACCCTAGGAAAATATATTGACAAATCAGAACCGAAAGCCCCTATGTTCTCCTGTGCTAGAATTTGTGTGGAGGTCAATTTGGAGAAAGGTCTCCTAGAAGCCACCAATATTTCCATTGAAGGATGGAATCATCTCCAAATAGTTGACTATGAGAAAATCCCCTTTAAATGCAAATACTATCATGAGTATGGGAACTTTGCCAAGTCTTTCCCAAAAAAAACAGATAAAACTAATCGAGAATAAAATCATGAAGAAGGATGGAACATGGCAAACATAAAAAAGAGTGCTAAATCATCTTTGATACCTCAACTTCATATCCCGGCAAAGAATGCAATCGAAAATAAGTTTGAAGTACTCTCTAATGAAAATCCAGAGACAAAAGTCCCAGAAGAGAATGAGAAGGAGGTCATTCCTCAGGAACAAGAGATCCCAATAGAAGCACCCTCCCCAAAGCAAATGGATCCAAGAGGGGAGGACCTCCCTCACCCAGTCGCCAGAAATAAAGGAGCAACAAACTTTGAAGGCTCAATCACTCGCTCTAGGGCCAAATAAAGCTCGAAAGAAACCTACGAAAATTCCAACGAAGAGTAGGAACCCCAATGCAAAAAGGGTAGACAATCAAAAAAGACATTAAGGGAATAGGAATCTGCAAGAGAAAAAGCAGTTGGGAAACAATCCAATCTCAATTTTCTGCTAAAAAATCACAGGCAAGAAAATATCTTCTCAGCACCGAAGAAGAAGAAAAGGAAAGGGAAAGGGTGCTACGTCAAATTAATAAATAATGAAGCTGGTCTCCTGGAACTTTCGAGGATTAGGAGGTTCCCAAAAAATAGAAGTGATCAAAAGAGTTAAATCAATGGAAATCAACTCCGTCCTCCTCATCCAGGAGACTAAAAAGAATGCGGAAGACAGTTTTTCAACTATGAAAAAATTATGGTCTAAAGGAGATGGTATAGCTATCAATGTGAGTGGTGCCTCTGGATGCCTTCTTAATTGGTGGGATAACGAGAAGTTTTCTTTGCAATCAGCCATTGAAAACAAAAATTGGTTATTTGTGAAGCTTGAAAATAATGAAAATAAGGAAGATTTCTGGGTAGCGAACATCTACGGACCCACAACTCAAGCCCAGAAAGAGAATTTTTGGACATCCTTGGAGGATCAATGTGAAGGGAAAAAACACATTCCTTGCTATATTGCTGGTGAATTCATTGTTACCATCTCGGCATCTGAGCATAGAGGATGAATCAAATTGAGGGATCCCTTCGAAGAAAGGCTGGAGGATTTGGATACGCTCGGGGGATTAACAGATATCAAGCCAAAAAACGGGGTCTATACCTGGAGCAACAAGAGAATAGGATAGGAACATATAGATGCTAGACTAGATTGAGTGTTGGTTAGCACCCATCTTCTAAAAAATGTTCCCTTCCTCGAGTCCAAGCTCCTTTGCTCGGTGGTGTCAGACCATAAACCTTTATGTCTTTTCTTTCCACCCGTGGAAAATTTGGGGCCCCTCCACTTTAGGTTTAATCATATTTGGCTGGTATTGAAAGGGGTCCAATATATTATTTACAAAGCTTGGCACTGCTTCATCCCCAATTTTTCTGCCTTCATATGGGAACAAAAGCTCAAAATAGTAAACTCAACCCTCAAGCTATGGGCCACACAACATTACCAGGAGCCATCTCTCAAGAAAATTGAAATTGTCAAGGAGATGGAAACTCTACAAGAGAACATGGAAAAAATTGAAGTAACCAGAGAGCTCCTTCTCTGGGAAATTGAGCTGGAAAAAGGCTTACAATCCATCCTCATGAAAGAGGAACAAAGTTGGAGGTTGCGATCTAGATTCCTCTGGCTCAAGGGGGGAGATAAAAAAACAAAATTATTTCAAAACCAATGCATAGAGAGACAGAGAAGGAACACTATAAGGGAACTGAAAAAGGAAGACAACACAGCTATAAAAGGGCAGGCAACAATTAGCTCTGAGGTAAGAGGTTTTTTTGAAAGTCTTTATAATAATGAAGAGGATGTTTCTCAAGAAAATATGGAGGAAATGATCAAAGATATCCCTCCCCTGGTCAGCCCTAAGGATAGCCAAACACTTTAATCCCCTATCTCAGAAGAAAAAATCAAGAAGGCCATTTGGACCCTCCATCCTGATAAATCCCCTGGCCCGGATGGTTTCCCCATCCATTTCTCCAGGACGTTCTGGCCATTAATAAAGAAGGACCTACTGTGTCCTATCTCCTGGATGTGTAAAGGGACAATGGGAGGAGCCACCAAATCCACTTTCTTAGCTTTGATCCCAAAATATCCCAACCCCTCTTCAATCAAAAGATTCAGGCCAATTTCTTTATGTAATGCTTCGTATAAAATATTTTACAAAGTCCTATCCCTCAAATTTAAGGAAATCATCCCTTCCCTAATCTCTCCCAATCAAGGAGGTTTCATCTCAGGCCACCATATCAGTGATAATATTCTCCTAGTCCAAGAAGTAGTTCATTCCAGTATAAAAAAGGGTGAAGCAGGTATGGCCATCAAGCTTGATTTATCCAATGCCTTTGACCACATAAGGCATGATTTCGTTCTACTAGTTTTAGAAACGTTTCACTTCCATCCCATCTTCATCAATCAAATTCAATCATGTATTAATTCTCCATGGATAGCTCCTTTAATCAATGGGAGACCCACATAATTCTTCAAATCCAAGTGAGGGATCAAGAAGGGATTCCCTCTCTCTCCTTTCCTCTACATCCTCGTCGCTTATTCCTTGAGTAGAAGACTTAACAAGCTCCTAGAGGAAGGACACCTCCCAGGCCTCTCCTTTAAAGCTGGAGTCCAATCAATCAATCGTGCTCTTTTTGCTGATGATACTATCCTCCTGGGCTATGCTTCCCCTCAAATTGCTAGAAATTTCCTCAGAACCCTCGACCTTTTTCTTCTCTCCTCTGGTAGCGCATAAAATCTAGATAAATTCCAACTCTATGGTTGGAATAGAAATGTAGTCACTCTCTGAGACATTTCCCAAATCCTTCATATACGCGTCAACTTTGACTGGGCTCACTCAACTACCTGGGAATCCCCATAACTAAAAATACCTTTGCTTCAGCCATGTGGGTTCCTATCATTCAAAAGATCAAGAACAAGATTTATTCGATGGGATCCAAGTGGTTAAACTTGGATGGAAAATTAAACCTCATCCAATCTATCCTCTCCTTGTATCCCATTTATACCATCTCAATGATTCTGGCCCCTAAGACCGTCATGAACAACATTAGCATGGAAATCAGGAAATTTCTTTGGCAGGGAGGAAAGGTGCAGAACAAAAAGTTTCATCTGGTTAAATGGTCCACTATCAAAGCTCCAAAACACAAGGAGGATTGGGAATTACAGATCTACAACAAATGAATAAAGTGTTTGGTGCAAAATTGGTTTGGAGATTGGCTACTGGTAAAAAATACTAGTGGAGATAAGTAATAAGGAAAAAATATATTAAGAAGCTGAGATCCAAAATCCTAAACTGCTCATGGGATGCTAAGGGTACCTCTCTTTGGATTTTGTGTAAAGCCTCTCTCAACCTGATTCAATCTAAATACTATTGGATCCCAGGTAATGGAAAAAATATTAAAATTTGGGAACATAATATTTTGGGGCTCCCCTCGCTATCCTCGTTCCCTGAATTGGAAGAGCTATCCGAATGGGATCGTGATAATGGTATTACTTCTCTCTTCAATCTCTCTACCGGGAATCCGAATGGTAAATGGAAAGGATGGATATTGATCCACCCACCTGAGCATCTGAAGGCTACGGAGAACTTCATGTTCACTACTTTGCATGGTAAGGCTCCGATTAGCAAATCCTCAAACGATGTCATCAGTGGGGGAAAAATGGCAATTATACAGTAAAAGAAGGATTCAAGATGTTGACCTCAAAATCAACAACAGTAACTGAAGGAATATGGAAAAAGGTTTGGAAATCAAACTGTATCCCCAAGGTTAACTCCTTCATCTGGTTACTAATGCACAACAAATTGCTTACATATGAAAATCTCAAGAAAAGAGGGATTGCAAGCCCTTCTAGATGTGCTCTATGCAACTCTGATTCAGAATCAACAGTACACATATTCCTTCAATGTAATGTTTCTATGCAAGTATGGAAGGAAATTGTCTTCCCTCTAGGCACTCTATTCAAGCCTCCAAATACTCCCAGTCAGCTCCTAAACAACTGGAACAAACAATTCCCAGGAACACCCAGAAAGAAACCCATCCTCAATGGGCGTGGAATACTATTCCCAAGAATTTATGCTGGAAATTATGGTTGGCTAGAAATAGAGAAATCTTTAAAGAAGAGAAAGTTGTTCCAAATCTAATAGTATCAAAAACAATGGGCATGATATCATAAAAGCTAGCCACAAAAGGGATCATCTATCCTGACTCTGAAGATTTACTGGATCTGATTTCCTCTTGGTGCAGCACCTTTGTCAAAAGGAGTTCCCCTCAGTCCAACTCTACTATACTTCGGTCTAAACTTCCTACTAGCTCATTTCCTTGGGAGATAAGGAAAACTCTCGATGAGTTTTTGAAATGGCTTCAGGAAAGGTACTCTTTTTCTTTATTCGTTGACGGTGCCTCAAAAGGAAATCCTGCGAAGGTAGGTACGCAGGGGATCTTACTTGATCTCGGAGGACAAACAAAAAAAACCTTCGCTTGGGGGCTGGGCCACAAGAGAAATAATGAGGCTGAGTGGATGCCACTCTTACATGGCCTGGAATTCTTAGACTCAATAGCCATCTCTAGGTTGTTAGTCTTTGGAGACTCATGACACGTCATACACAAAATGATCAACGGATATTCCACAGGCTTCATCAACCGCAGAAGTCTATACGACATAATTACTCCCCTCCTCACAAGTAGAATCGAATTCTTCCACATTCTAAGAGAAAATAATGCACTCGCGGACGCATTGGCAAACCAATGGGCCTCCCTCCCTCAAGGCCATATCCACATAAACAATATAGTCATCGGCACTAAACCTATCCCCTAAATTCATTTCAATCCTCCACCCTTATGGTTTTCCATTAATCTAAGTCTCTCCCTAATTAAATTTTTGAATATTGGTTTTAAACACTTTGCTTGCCAAAGTGACATGTGGACTCCACTCTCCCTCCTTCCCTCCATGCACTCTCTAGCCTTTAATACCTCTCCCTTCAGGATTAAATGCATGTGCATAATGCACGCTCCAAACCATATCCATTTGTGTGCTATGGCTTCATCCAAAAGCTTCACTTGCCCCTTCCCTCCCTTCGACAACCCTATTTTTAATGTTCCTTTTAATGCCTCTTACAATGAATTCTTACTCATCGCTCTGCCTAATTTCGGTGAAGGAAATATTTCTCAGCAAGATTCTGTTCAGGTGATCTCTTGGGGAGGTTTTGTTTCTGCTTAGGAGTTCTGTGAAAGAGGGCCTTTCTCAGGTCGGTCTCCTGAATCACCCTTGCTCCATCCTCAATGTTTCAGGGATTTCTACTTTATTGTGCTCAGCCATATCTTTTGTGACCACTAAAAACTTCTTGGGGAAGATCCTTTCTGAAGGTAATATTTCCACCCTTGGTTGTCACTGCTCTTGTTTGAAGGAAGTTTCGATACGTACTTTCATTTGCCGTGATAGAAAGGAATTTGACTCTCTGCAGCAAGATTTTTCCTTCTTCGACTCTGTTTTCAACAATTTGTCCCATTTTAGTTGGTGTCGCAGTCATTGTTGTGGTCAGGATTTCTTTTCTATTGGTTTTGTTCTCAATAAACTGTCAAGTCTTAATTTCCACAGTCACTGTCGTGGCAAAGAACATCCCCACATACAGTAAATGGATCGTGGAAGGGATAATGTTGGTCTTGCATATTTGAAGGTTAATATTCATTGTTTGTATGAAATGGTGGCCATAGGGATTATGGATAGTAGATAGACAACTAAGGAGGTCAAAATCTTGTTGATGTGGTTGGTTATACATCTTATCAGATTAGTAACCATGATTCTAGGATAGATGACAATGAAATGAATTTGAAGAAAATCATTGGGAAAGTATACCGTATTCAAGAGGATCTTCAGCGTTTGGTTCAGCTGAATCAAGGAATTCAATCCCATGAAAATCCAGTAGGAGCAGCCCGAAATATGGTGGAGGAATCTGTCACCCAGCCTATGGGGAAACAAGGCAATCCTTAATGTGTCTCCTTTAGAATATGTTTTTTTTGTATATTACTTAATCAGCAGTTTTTCCAATTATACACAACGTTTGTAACTAATAGAAATGTTATAACTCTCTATGGCATTTTAAGGTCTACTTCATGGCCTAGTTTTGTTTCAATTTCCTTAGACCTGCAAGAATGCTTAAGCTATTTTTTTTTGTAATGAATGGTTGTGCACAACCTGTTTAATATTACTCTCTTTTTAGTTTCTATTAAAAAAAAACATGTTCTATTTTGGGAGTACAAAAAGTAGATGGTCAAGAGAAAGAGCATACAATCTTTCCCTAATTAGGTATATTTTTGGGTTTTGGGAATTCAGTAGGTAATTTTTTATGTCCTAGAAAGAGCGCTCATCCTTTATTGATACCGTTGAATTAGAAAGAGTGGTCAGCCTTTCATAATTCATAGATATAATCAATTTGAAATGAACACACACACACACACACATAAAACCAATATATTATCATTTTAAATATTGCAAAACCTTATCATCCAAGCGACATATTAGAAAGGAACGATTATTCCTTTATGATCAAGCGATCTTTTTAATCTGCAACAAGTTTTTCTCGATAGACATGTTTATAATGTATGCATAGAACTATTTTAGTATTTTATTATATTTTCCATATAAAAATTATGTCTGGAAAGGATTGAATGATCCTTCTTCACTTATAGGTTTGACTTTATAATGGTTAAATGACATCTAGTTTATACCTTTCATACATTATCTAGATCTATTAATTATATAAGATATCATTGGACACATAAGACAACATGTATATTTTCATAAAATGAGTATTGTGTATGCAATTTTTTATGTGATGATGTTAAGTAGTCTTTAAAACTTCCATGAGAAAATTTGGATTTTAAATTCTATCTTTCTGACATTGTTGGGTTAGATAAATTGGCATATAGATATTTGACAACATTTTTTTGTGAGTAAGATATGCTCATATTTATATTTTCTTACCACTAGGAAAAATGTACATACTGTTACAAAAACTAGGGCACATATACTCAGATGGTGGATTAATCAAGGCCTCTTGTCCTTGATCATCTTGATAGCAGTCTACCCCATTTTATTTACAAAACAAGTTTGTCAAACAAAGAAGGCTAGTGAAACCAATCCTAAACCACTATTCCTGACTACCAAAACATGAATTCTTTTTGGAAAAAAACTAAACCCCTTGGACCTTAAAAAATTAGAGTTAGGGCTCTCGACAACCATTCTAATAAACCACAAGAAAAATAAAAATCTAACCAAATTATTCTAAAAAAAGGTTCATCAACCATTGCTTACTAAGAAGCACTTTTTATAGCATCCTTAGGAGACTCTCATCTACCATGATGGGCACAAACAGGAAATTTTGTAGCCTCTAGGACTTCCTCGATATCAACGACCCCCCTTTGCATACTAGTCTTCAAGATTCTAAGCATTTGAAAAACCATGTTTCCAAATATTTCATGATCCATTATAACTTTATCTAACAAGGTGTGGAGAATCCAAAAGGGACCGAGTTTCACATCTAGTCCATGCTCCTCACTTTTTTCCCACATTTCCTCTTCCTACATCTCATAAATGAATTCACTACAACAAAAATTGGATTTAGCGTCAGATTTAGCGCCAGATTTTAGTGTATTTTTTCTCAATTGTGATGAACAATCTGGCACTAAAACAGGTGCTATTGTACATTTTCATAAAATGTCGTCTATTGTGTCTTTTGTTTCATCTTTTTAAACATCCATTTTTTCTTCCTTTGTTGCACCCATTTTTTGCATCTTTTTTTACACCTTTTTTGTGCCCAATTTTGCATCTTGTATTGCATATTTTTTGCACCCTTGGTTACGTCCTTGTTTGCACCCATTTTTTTGCATCTTTTTTTACACCTTTTTTATGCCCAATTTTTCATCTTGTATTGCATCTTTTTTGCACCCTTGGTTACGTCCTTGTTTGCACCCAGTTTGGCACCCAATTTAACATCCAATGTTGCATCTGATGTTGCTCCTAATTTGACGTCGAGTTTGGCACCCAATTTTGTATCTATTTTTACGTCTACATGTGCATCTAGCTTTACGTCTAGTTTTACTTCTAATTTTTCATCCCATTTTACATATTTTTTTGCATCCATGTTTGTGCCCAAAATATCATCATATTTCACATCCTCTTTTGCGTCTAGGTTTGCACCTACTATTCCATCCTAGTTGATGTCTTTTTTTGCATATAGGTTTGCACCCAATGTTGCACCTAGTGTTGCACCTATGTTTTTGTGTAATATTGTGTCATGTTTTACATCCAATATTGCATCTAGTCTTACATCCAATGTTTCAACCCATTTTACACCCAATATTGTATCTCGTTTTATGTCTTTCTTTGTGCCAATTTTTGCTTACAGTTTTGCACCTAGTCTTGTGCTTGGCTTTACATCGAATGATGCGTCCAATTTTATGCCAACTTTAGCGTCCAATTTTATGTCAACTTTAGTGTCCAATTTTGCGTCCAATCGAGAATCCACTTTTGCATCTACTATTGCATCTAGTTTTCGGCATCACATCTTCTTTTGCGTCTAGGTTTGCACCTACTATTCCATCTTGGTTGATTTTTTTTTTGCATCTAGGTTTGCACCCAGCGTTGCACCTAATGTTGCACCCATGTTTGTGTCTAATGTTGTGTCATGTTTTACATCCAATATTGCATCTACTTTTATATCCAGTGTTTCATCCCATTTTACATCCAATATTGTATCTCGTTTTAACTCTTTCTTTGTGTCAAGTGTTTCTCACAGTATTACGTCTAGTGTTGTGCATGGTTTTACATCAAATTATGTGCCCAATTTTATGCCAACTTTAGCATCCTATTTTCCGTCCAACCAAGAATCCACTTTTGCATATACTATTGCATATAGTTTTGGGCCTAATATTGAATATAGTTTTGAGCCATTAATTGTGTCTATTTTTTTCATCCAATTTTATGTTTAGTGTGATGTCCATTTTTGTGTCTACATTGTCTTATGTGACGTCCACTTTTATATCCACGTTTGCATTTGGTGTGACGTCTACTTTCGCGTCATGTTTTTCATCCAGATTTGCAATTAGTGTTGCATATAATGTTGCATCCATTTTGTGTTTTGCTTTGTATTTATTGTTAATTAAGAATTTAAAATTCAATTATTAATAATGAAATATAGCATTTTTTATTGTTTTTGCATCCATTTACTTCAATTAAATGTTGAAATATATCAAAATTATCAAATATCATTAAAAATTCAAAATTAAAACATAACATTTCTGAAGAAGTTTACTAAAAATTCTCAACATCCATCCAAAAATAGTAATATCATCGTATATATAATGCTAATTATTCATCAAAAGAACATTGGCAATTTCCAATATAAATAAAGAATCAAGGCATTACTAATTATATCACCATCTTCTTTAATCAAATCAACTAAAATTCAAATGTTTGATCAATGTATCAAAACCTTTCATGGATATCACTAAAGTAAAGTAAAAAGAAATCAAACATATATATGATTTAAATACCAAACTAACAAAAAACAAGTTGTATAATATACATAAGTCAAAATTATAAATTTATCATAGTTATATATCATCAATAATATATGTAAATATAATCCAAAATGTATCATGTTCTTTAATCAAATCAACTAAAATTCAAATGTTTGATCAACATACCAAAACCTTTCATGGATATCATTATAGTAAAGTAAAGCAAAGTCAAATATATATGTGAATTAAATACCACTCTAACAAAAAAAAATGTTGTATAATCTCTATATATAAATATAGAAGTCAAAATTATAAATGTATCATAGTTATGTATGTAAATATAATGCAAAATGTATCATGTTCTTGCATAGCATCAATCTCTAACTAGCACCACCAACATCATCATCAAGATCATGTTCATGATCATCAAAATCATCATCTTGATTAACCTCGTCGTCATTGTCCCCATCGTCATCTTCTTTTTCTTTTATATCCAATGTAGGCTCAACATAATTTGGGTCATTATCTATAGAGTCATCAATTGTTGTGATTTGGAAAAAAAAATCAATATCAGATGTTAGTATTAATTTCATACCATAATGCATATTTCTCATATATTTTTAATATTACCTCGTACCAAATTAAAAATAAGTATAATACAATTGCAATTAATGTGTGTGTACTAATATAACTACAAAAAAAAGCAAAAAATAGAACTAAATGACAACTTTATTAAAACGTTTGAAGCTTTATCCAAGATATTGGCGTTTCTTTGGCATTCTAATGTATTTCCTCTCTACTGCAATAAATCATTTGAAAATCTATCCAAGATATTGTAATCCCCTTTTTACTGAATCATAACTAAAATGGCTTCATTGATGATTTTTCAAGTCTTCTAAAAATACATCCTACATTAGATGTCAATGTGTTTATGACATCTAACATCAATTGAAAATCCTAATGATGATTTACACAGATATGATAAAACTACCACCACTACATGAAAAACAAAGTGAAACATAGAGGCACTCAAACCAGATTTCACGCCAAACATATTGAAATGGACCCAACTTATGAAATTCAAATTTCTCACAATTCGTTCAAAAGTTCAATTCTTTTCAATAAAAAGCCATCAGACTAACTAGACCTATAACATTGACATGTGTTGCTCCATAAAGACTAGACATTGTAGTAGCTAAGCATGCTAGACTTACAATAGACTATCATTCATAGATATTGACAGCACACCAAACGAAATATATGATTGAAGCATTTGAATCAAAATAATACATCTTAACAAAAGTAAACTCTAGAGTCCAAGTCAACGTAATTGAAGTTGCTATATGTTTAGTTTCAATTTGAGAGTTAAATTGTGCAAGGATAGGTGACTAGAGGTTATTGGGAACTCTTCTAAGTAGTCTAATCATTGCTTTGCAGGTACTGGAGGTTATTTTACCCTAGAATTGGAAAGGTTAGGGATCCATATAGACACCCAGGTCTATGCCACTAACATGGTGAAGAATGAACAAGAGAATAATTCATGCTAGTAGACTTAAAATGTTGGCAAAGGTATGGAACACACTGTGTTGAAAATAGAGTTTTCTCTAATAACTAAAACTGGTACAACTCATTAACATGGCAAACTAATACACACACCCATCTGCATGGTTTAATGTGGAACAATTCTTGATTTTTATTTTGCAATTTATGGAGGGCAAATAAGAGCAATTCTCATACACGCAAATCATTATAACTTACGCATAGATTAACTGAAAGTTGTTGGAATTTTATTGGTCACTAATAACAGACCCTGGGTAGTCCACAGCAAGAAAAAATAAGCATTTAAGGGCAGCTTAAATGCTGTATAAATGAAATTTAAATAAACATAACCAATATAGAAAATCAGCCTAATCAAAACATGCCATTTTCACTTTCACAATGAACCCAAAATTGTCTACTCTTCTTTGATATTTGCAGAGATTTTGACCTTTTAGGAATGTTATAGTGCCCAAAACAGAAAAAAACAAAGCCTATTATGCACTCAACATGCCAGGTTTTTCTTCTAATCATCATCATCATGGAAACATTACCTCTTCAAGACCATGATTAAGATCACACATAGACACCCATACAAAATGGGGAGTAATAGACCTCATATAATGATTTGGTTGGTGCCTTTTATTAAGTATGTTAAGCAAGAAAAGCCACACAGTCAATAGTCAGCAAATTAGGGAATAATGTAGTAGCAATAACAATGGTATAATTCTGGGAATAAGGCAAAAACAACAGTATATACTCTACTTTGGAGGATACCTCTAGAAGATGGTATGCCTTGCAGCATGTGGTGGTTAATCTAATGCTAAAAGAGACTACATACAATATCCTTTGGGTATATCTTTCCAATAGAAAATGACTACTAGAGGACTAATGTTAAGAAACAAAAGAAAAGGAGGTGAGGTCAATCATTGAAGAGAACAATTCTTATGAAGAAAACAACAAATATTCCCCATTTGACTATATGATATAGCCAGCTGACATATGAGATAATGATAATAAGTCCTTTTATGTTATTTGAAGTGTCAGACAAAGATATTTAGCCAGACATAACTTTGTTACTAGTGTGATTTCATACAAAAAATTGTTGGAGGATTGACTTTGGCAAGAAGTGGAAGCTTTTAGGAAAACAACAAAGATATTTCTTTCCCAAATGAATGAAAGTTATCCAAAATACTGAGTCAGTCTAGTGGCACTCCCTAGTGACAGTAAAAGGACTAGTCCGAATAGAGAGGCTTCCAACTGTGACTAATGTTGGTTTACCTATAGTTGTTAGGTGAATTTTCCTGTGCATATTTGCGTGATATCAAGCCCACAGATCTACCCAAGTGACCAAAATGTATTGACTTTAGATGTCCTCCAAAATGATCATGTTTAATTCCTTGTCATTTTAAATCATCATGTATCATTATTACAATAAGAAAATATTATATTTCGTATATCCATTTATGCACTTTGAGTGCCTTCGTTTTGTGTTTTGTGTGCAACATCAATTTATGAACCATTTATCTCATAACAGACCTTGATTAGCCCACGTATATTATTGAGCACTGATAATAGACCCTAGGTAGCCCACGTCAAGAACAAATAAGCATATAAGGGTAGTTTAAATGATGTATAAATGAAATTGAAAAGCGTTGAACGTGAGTATTGATTGAACGCATGTATGAAGGTGTGTAAATGTAGGCTCCTAGTGGCGTTGGGGTGATTTCCACTTCCACATGGAAAATGCAACCAAGAGATAACCAATTACCATAGGTAATTTTCTTAACTCTGAAAGATTAAATTGTAGAGAAATAGTCTAACCTATTCATTAGAATGGTAATGAATTGATTCCAATGTTCAAAGCTTGGAATATATCTGTACCTCTCTTTCAATAATTGCATCTGCAACAGAGATGTCTCTAGTAAGCATTGTCAGTTGGATTCCTAATTTCTAATAGAAGGTCTTCGTTAAAATAGATGTAACAAACTGAATTTTCATTTGGTAAAAGTGAGAACAAGCTATATATAGAAAATAATCATAACCAATATATTAAAAGAGCCTAATCAAAACATTCCATTTTCAATTTCACAATGAACCCAAATTTGTCTTCTCTTCTCTGATATTTGCAAGATTTTGAAATTTTAGGTATGTTACAGTGCCCAGAACTGAGAAAACAAAGCCTCTTATGCGCTCAGCGTGCCTAGTTTTTCTTCTAATCAACATCATCATGGAAAAATTGCCTCTTGAAGACTATGATTAAGATAATACACAGACATCCATACAAAACGAGGGATAATAGACCTCATATAATGATTGGTTGGTGCCTTTTATTAAGTATGTTAAAAAAGAAAATACACACATTCAGTGGTCAGCAAACTAGGGAATAAAGCAGTAGTTTAAGTTATAAACCACATAATCAGCAATCAGCAGGAAACCCATATAACTTCTAGTTCTATCTTATAAAGCACCGATACTTTCGTTTTATCTTTATTTAGAACTGGTGTTCCTCACCTTTAGGATTTGATTATTCCATACCTCCATCTTTAGTTTCTTCTTCTGGGGAAACCTACCCAACCTTTTAGTATTTTATAACTACGTGCCTCATCTTTAGTTTCTTACGTTTAATCTTCCAGCTCTTGCTTTTTTATATTTTGACACCCAAAGTATTCAAACAAGCACAAAATAACTTCTGGCAAATCTCTGTTGTAGCTACAATTTGGAAGACCAACATTAAAGAAAGGAATGACATAAGAGGTATTTAACGCTGAGATGGATGATATTCATTAATTAATATATGTGGCAGAAGGCATAGAGGAGAATTCAATGCTAGTTGCATCCAATCCAACGTTTAATCTTCCAGCTGTTGCTTCTCTTATATTTTGACAGCCAAAGGATTCAAACAAGCACAAAATAACTTCTGGAAAATCTCTGTTGTCGCTGCAATTTGGAAATTACTGGGTTAGGTCTGAGTTGCTTCCTAATCTGAGGATTTTATAATAAAAAACCTAAAAGAAGAAATCCATAACATTTGGTAGTCCCTGGGGTAGGCATCTGTGATTCAATATCAGCTCAATTTTGAAGTTTAGGATGTGTTGGTTTTACGTTAACCAGCTCAAAAACTCATGAAAATTGTACCCATGCTTCTCTTCTATGATATTTGCATAGATTTTGACCTTTTAGGGATGTTACAGTGCCCAGAACTGAAAAAGCAAAGCCTCTTATGCACTCCTTAAATCTAACAGTTGCTTGTTGGTTAAGCACAATTGTAGTGTCATGGCTAGCTAGTGCACTTATTTTAATTTATCTCCATCTAAGTCACAAATTCACCTCACCTATTTCATATATGCATTTATGCACTTTGAGTGCCTTGATTCTGTGTTTTATGTGCAACATCATCTTATGAACCATTCATCTCATAACAAAAATGTGTGCATCTCTCACAATTGCCTCCAAAGATATGGTGTTTATTCATATGAAATATGTTGCGGCAACTGTGGTTTCTATGTTCAGATTGCAGCGCCTGTTTGAATATTCAGCTATGGAAAATCCAAAGCTCATTCACAGCTTGACTAAACGCATGAAGGGTGGTTTTTCCATTCTGCTTGAAAAGAAGAAGGCTGATTGATAGCCCTAATATACCCATCATAACTTCATTCGGTTCAATCCTTTTCACTTATAAAAATACATTTATAAAATAAAGGAGATCCAAATACCATCAATTATACTTTAAGCTTTTAACTCACAATTATTATTATCCTTGAAAAAATTAAAATATAAATCCTCTGTCTTTTTCTGAAAACAGAATTTCAATTAGGTTCTGAAAAAATTAAAATATAAATCCCCTATCTTCTTCTTGAAACAAAATTTCAATTAGGTAAGAACCCACAGATTTAATAAAATGTTGGTTTACCTACAGTAAGAACCCAGAGAGGCTTCCAACTGTGACTAATGTTGGTTTACCTATAGTTGTTAGGTGAATTTTCCTGTGCATATTTGCGTGATATCAAGCCCACTAGGTGGATCTACCCAAGTGACCAAAACTTATTGTCTTTATATGTCCTCCATAATGTTCATGCTCAATTCCTTGTCATTTTTAATCGTCATGTATCATTATTACAATAAGAAAATGTTATATTTTGTATATGCATTTATGCACTTTGAGTGCCTTCATTTTGTGTTTTGTGTGCAACATTAGTTTATGAACCATTCATCTCATTAAAAAAGTATGCATCTCTCACAATTGACTCCAAATTATATGTGCCATCAAAGTCCTACTCTTCTATATGCATGATGTCAGTTATTGGCAACTTAATAAGCACCATTGATTCATGATTCTTTGCATCAAATTTATCCTCCACCAAGGTCTCCTTCCCTACAACTACATCAAGTTATTCCCCATCATTGGGCTCTCTCACCTATTTGTAATAAACATATGTATTGAAGATGGCTATCATATGTTGCTTCTAGGTACTCAATTGCGACCATGAGACTTCTGCCTAGATTTTAGAATTATATTTGATAAACTAGAAATATTTAAAATAATAATGATAACAAGCACATAAGTCCTAAGAAACTTACCATTTCCCTTAGCATGGTGCCCAATGTGTGTTCAATGACAAGATCTCAAGTTCATCTCCTATGCACAAGATGTAGCTAGTGATTATAGGCATGTAGTTAAGAGTCATGATAGACACAGGTACAGGGTGGTAATAAAGCTAAAACCCTTGCAATTATGTCCACAAGCCACTCTGGTGGATAATTCTAGTACATGTACACAAATAGAGTAATATAGTGTTATAGATAAACCAAGTCTTTCTCTTATGAACATTAATTTATTCATATAATATTTAATGTTAAACAGATCAATGCTCGGTCAAAATCCATGTAAACCAGAAGGTACAGTAGGGATGTCCTCCATTTCACAGGCTATCTTGGCTATCACATCCAATTTGGAATCCTAATTTTTAAGTTGGACATGACTATCCATCCTTATTTTGCATTCTGTGAAAATGGAACAATTCTCAATTTTTATTTTGCATTTTATGGAGGGAAAATAAGAGCAATTCTCATACACTCAAAGCATTATAACTTACGCATGGATTAACTGAAAGCTGTTGGCAGATTATGTTGATGTAATTGTAACTTCAGAATGTATTCACTTGTATTTCTTATGTATTGTAGCCCGATTTTTATTCTGGGATGTATTTGTAATGTACTTGAGTCATGTCATGCCCCGAGGTTCCTATCGGGAGTTTCTATAATGTAAACAAGTCATGTCAAGTCAAGGTGGGTAACCGTCCTATTGTCTAAGGGTTAAAGTCCCCGTAGTTTCGGGGCACTAGGGTTAATAGACTCACCTAGTGAAGTCAGCCCTAGTTGGGTTTGTTCAAGTTAGGAATTAGTATAAATAGAGAGCTAGCCTCTCTATTTATCACACACTCACTCACACTCAGTTGTAGCGCATAGCTAAGGAAGAGAAAGACACTAGGGAAAGGAAGAAAGAGGTTACTATTGTCAGGAGATCATCTTACTGTTTTGGGTTTTACTTTTGGTGTTGATTCTATCTCTGAGGAAGTTGCAAGGTTTTCTCCATTTATGGTTTCCCCGAGGAAAAACATTGTGTTCATTGTCTCTTGTGTTTGATTGTTGTGCTTGTTGTTCTCTCAGTTAAAGATCCTAATGATATGCTAGTTTAATGTTAAAAATCTAACATGGTATCAGAGCTAACCTGAGAACAAGACACTGTGCAGCTGCGGGAACTAGGGATTCCTACTTTGTGGATCTCTCTCCACATATTTTCAGAAAAAGAAGGGTGGAATAACTCTCCTCCCTAGGGCACATATTTCTGTGGAAGCAGAATCCAATTCTAAGGTTTTTCAGTTTTGGACCTGACACTACTGCTGGAAATTAGGGGTTTTCACAGAAGTGAAATTTTTTAGTGAGCCCGGTCTTGGATTGATCTGCTCCTCAAAATTGAATTTAGGGATCAAAATCAAAGCATTTGGTTAGACAGAACTACAAAAAAGAAAAACCCTAATTTGATCCTGAACCAGCACTCCAGGATTTCAGCTCCAAATCCAGATCCGACATCTCGACCTGGTAAGATATAAATATTTTGTATTTCCATTCGAGGTTCTCAGTTAAGATTTCTCATCATACCAAGCTTGATGAAAATCTTGAGGGATTTGATAACTTCCGAGCCTGGAATTATAGGATCTCCTTGATCCTGGAAGAAAATGAGTTGGACTCCTATATCAGTGAGGAGGTTCTAGTTCTAGAGGGAGATGAAGCTAAGGCCTTATATAAGAAGAATTTGGTTATGGAAAAGAGGATTATTGCTTATTCAATCAAGGATCACCTCATACCAAAGGTGTCCTCCCTCAAGACACCTAAAGCTATGTTTGATGCCCTAACCAAACTGTTTGAAGGGAAGAACATCAATCAGAAGATGACTCTAAGGAACCAGTTGAAGAATTTAAAGATCCAGAATGAGGAAACCATCCAGTCATACTTCACAAGGGTCTCCTAGATCAAAGAACAACTGGAAGTAGTAGATGAAGTGGAGAATGCAGAAATTGTGATGACAACCTTGAATGGTCTCCCTAGGTCATGGGATTCTTTCATCCAATGAATTTGTGCTAGGAAGACGTTAGTCAAGTTCAGTAGACTGTGGGAAGAATGTTCACAAGAATAAGCTCGAACAACAGCTCGAGAAGAAAATATGGGAAGTGAATATCAAGCTCTCACAGTACACTCCAAGAAAGGAAGAAGGAAAAAGCATCATCACCAAGGTAAGCATTCTCATCAGAAAGGTTCATCCAAACTCAGATGTTATACATGCGATGAAATAGGACACTTTGCTAGAAACTGTCCCATGAATAAGAATGGACCCAAGAAGAAGAGGAACTCCAAAATAAGACATCATGCTCACACTGCTGAGGATGATGATCCTCCTAGAAAGAGAGTAAAACAAGAAAGTGAAGACTCTTCAAGTGAAGATGAATATGTTCTGATCTCCGCTCTCATGGGAATTGTTACTCATGGAAGAAAATATTGGCTTATTGATAGTGGGGCTTCCAAAAACATGACAGGTTTCAAGGAATATTTTGAGAAACTATTCGAACATAATTCACCCCATAAGGTGAAACTTGGGGATGTTTACCAATATACCATAAAAGGTAGTGGTGAATCCTCCTACAAGCGAGACTCTGGAAAGTCTATGAAAATGAAGGATTTCTTGTTTGTACCAGGACTAAAGAAGAATCTTCTATCCATATCAGCAATGGATGCAAAAGGCATGATGGTTACATTTGTAGATGGCCAAGTCCTCATGTGGCCAAGAGGAAAGACTATTGACTATGCAATAGTAATTGGAGAACAAGAAGGAGGATTATAAAAATTGAAGGGCCATCCAGAACAAGCCCTTGTCCATGACATAGTAGAGCCAAATGAACTTTGGCACAGAAGGCTTGCACACAATATGAAAAATACTGGAATTAGCGTCCAATTTAGCGTCCCTTTTTACTGTAATTTTTTTTTACATTGAGTGGTCAAACTAGACGCTAAATGGGATGCGTCATGGACAAAAATTAAAGCATCTCAAAAAATGTCTTTTTTTTTCTTCCTAAATAGCATCCTTTATGACATCCAAAATAGCATCTCTTTTTTGCTTCTAGAATAGCGTCCAACTTTTCTTCCTAAACAATGTCAAGGTTTGCTTCCAGAATAGCGTCCAACTTTTCTTCCTAAACAACGTCAAGGTTTGCTTCCTAAATAACGTCCTAGTTTGCTTCCTAGCGACTGTCTTCTTTTGCTTCTTAAATGACATCCCCGTTAGCACCATATTTGCATCCTTAATAGCACCATGTAGCATCCAATATTGCATCCATTTTTTCTACCACTTTAGCATCCCATTTTGCACCATGTTTTACTTCCAAATATGTGCCAATTTTCGCTTCCAAATTTGCACCAATTTTTGCTTCCTTTTTTGCATCGTTTTTTGCTACCAAAATGATGCCAAATATTTCTTCTATTGTTGCACCATATTTTGCTTCCTATGTAGTGCCATGTTTTGCATCCAAAGTAATATCTTATTTTGCTACCATATCAATGCCATGTTTCGCTTCATCATTAGCGCCACGTGTTGCATCCTTTTTAATGCCTAGTTTCACATCTCTCATGTTTTGGTCACTAATTTAGTCGTTTTTAGTAATTTTATATACGAGTTTTTGTCATTTTTTTTGGTTACCTATCTATTATTTTAATTTAGTTGTTTTTAACTGATATTATAATATCATTAGGGCATGGAGGAATCGAACCACCAACCTCCTGCTTATAAGGCAGGAGCTCTTCCATTAAGCTAGAACCCTTTAAGAATTTGGGAACCTAACTTATAGAGTCCTATATAATGGTAAAAATGAACAATACACAACTTTGAGTATCTAATGGTCGACAAAGGATGATAGATTGTATAAGTTCACAATATATGATCAAGCAGGTTATGAAACCCATAAACATTTTCTATGAATTTTGAAGAAAACTCAAGAAATTGGCTTAATGGGATTGCAAAAATCACTATTCCCTAGCAACAGTAAGTGTACCACTATATGATACCTATCAACAACAATTATCTTAGTGTGGATGCCAAGGATATAGTAGATAATTATTATCATCCTAGAGCCATGTATAAGTGGAGCAATAAGGAGAATCAAAAGAGGATGATCAACCTAATAGTTGGTGCTTCACATGGATCATATCCACCATGGGATGAGAAAAGTTCCTTCTTCCTCCTTATGATGATGATCAAGTGATAAGAAATATCTTTCATTTATTTGTTACAACTTTATGTGGGCTCTATAATATAAATAGTTCTTTAGTTCCTCATTTGGAAGGAGGGTGACCACTTCAGAAAATAGTGTGAAAACCATGTCATGTTATGATGTTGGAATTCAAATGTGAAGAATTAATCCTTGAAATGTTTCCCATATTCTTCTATGTTGATAGTGAAGCCCATCCAAAATATATCGTTACCCAATCCAAGATATTATGATAGTTATGTTGGACAAGACTGAATATATACCCGAGCAGCTGTTAGCCACCATGCTAGCTCACATAGGGGAGGGAAAAGACGGTGCTTCTCCAGCTACCCATGGAATTTCTAGAAATGTAATGGAGCAATGTGCAAACAAGCTTGAACCTTACATGAACCACCTTATCACTTCAACAATGTCCACTGAGGAGGTTACTAGAGGCTACCAGATGTCAGATCAAGCATGAAACACTTAACTTTTATCTTCATTGTGCACATCAGAGAAATAAATTCAAGAGATGACTATGGTTGTTACTGATATTGTCTACAACAATGATGAACCTATACCAAAAGATACAAGCATTGGCATGGTTGAAAAACCCGTTCTTGATGACAAGAGTGATTCCATGGTTGAGATCCTTGTGAGAGTTTATGTTAATGACTACAAAATTGGTACACCTATTTTAAAATTAAGAATGGTGGCAAGGTTGGTGAATGTTCCAGAAAGGTGGATTTATTGTCAGAGGATAAGTTGCTGGAGAGGGATGAGGCAGTCAAATTAGGAATAAAGTGTGCTTCAAAGCACTTTTTCCACCATGTTCTATATGAGAAGATTTTCAAAGATGGAAATCATCTTTATCATTTCATGGAAGATGATATAGTTGTTTCTGCCAAGTGAGATAATTAATTGATTTACAAATGACATGAAGCCTAGACCCACGACTAAAATTTCAGCTACACTATAGATCCTAACTCAAACAATTTATGAAGTTTATCTCTAATGATGATAAGCATATAGTTTACAAAATCATTAGAGTCAATGAAAAAAATTTAAGGTACTTAAAGGTGATTAAAGAACTTCACAGAAATGATTTGCATGACTTATCCAGAGAAGAAAAACTTGCATTCTATATCAACTTGTATAATATGGTGCAATTCATGCAAGTGTGTTGTGGGGTTACCCTGAAGGGCCTCTATAGAAAAGAAGAATTTTCATGATTTTAAATGTCAGTCAAGGCTATTCTTATTCACTCAGCCATCCAAAATGAAGTTTCGAGTGGTACCAAAGACCCCCTTACAATTTGCTTAAGCATTTTTACTTGAAATCCAAACCCATGCAAGTTGTCTTGCCATATCCATAACCTTTGTTCATTTTGTCTTACTGTGTGGCTCAAGATCAAGCAATGCCATCATATGCAGTTTTTTGGGAAGTAATGATGAGGAATTAAGGCAAGCTAGAAGGATATTTTTTGACAATGGTGGAATCCTGTTCCTGTGGAAATCAATATTTCTTCAATTAGCAAGATTCTGAGTTGGTATAGTGTGGACTTTGGCAAGAGTGAAACAGAAGTTATGAAGTTTGTTGCAAACTATGGGGAGCCCTCCAAGTCCGAAAACTTGTTGGGATTATTGAATAGTAATTGATTGAAGAACAAATTTACAGAATTTAGATTGAGGAGAATAGAATCTATCTACTCTTAACAGGCCTGTTCTTCCAAGATCCATCTTCATTGAATTTATGACTAACAAACAAGGGGAGTTCTTCAGTACATGGTTTCCTTGAATCACATCAGCTGAGATGTGAAGGAAGAGATGTAATATTTTATGGAAAAATGAGGACTCAATTGCAACCCTGTGGGAACAAGAAACAGAATATTGGAAAAGATTCAGGAATTGCAAGTTGTGCAAGGAACACATTACAAGCTAGTTCCAAGCAGGAACGAGCACTCTCCCAATCTTCTAAGAGAGACAAGGCCACTGGCAGCCACAATGGGAGATCCACATAATTTCTGTCATCATCATTGAATTTTGTCAATGTGTGCATTTTGTAATTTCCTATGTCTACAGTTTCTATACCAGTATACAAACAGGTATGGTAGCAGAAACAGTAATTGTACTTAGGGAGTAATGATGATATAAAAAAAAGTATTGGGTTGCTATCAAATGACTTAATCAATCCCCAATTTTGAATGTAATCATAACTTTTTGGGTATAGATGGGGATGAACAGGGGAAGCGTATTGCAGAATTGGAAGGAAGAAACTGGCAAAATGAGGACTCAATTGCATCCCCGCGAGAACAACATAGAGAATACTGGAAAAGATTCAGGAATTGCAAGTTGTGCAAGGGACACATGACAAGCCAGTGTCAAGCAGGAATGAGCACTCTCCCAATCTTCTAAGAGAGACAAGGCCACTGGTAGCGATAATGGGAGATCCACATAATTTTTGTCATCATCATTGAATTTTGTCAATATGTGCATTTTGTAATTTCATATGTCTATAGTTTCTATACCAATATACAGATAGGCATGGTAGCAGACACAATGATTATACTTAGGGAGTAATGATGATATATAAAAAAGTATTGGGCTGCTATCAAATGACTTAATCAATCCCCAATTTTTAATGTAATTGTAACTTTTGGGTATAGATGGGATGTTGTTTTGATATATAAATATAAATAGTCATTTCTGTGCATAACTTTAAAAAAAGCGCAACTTTTTCCTCAAAATGGACCAAGCTACTTGCATGTAATAGTTGCAAAATTATTTTATGTTAGGGCAGGTATATACTCTGATAAACTGTTGATTCTGAAAATCAGGCAAACAATTATATTACAGATCATGTTTATCATTCCAATGCACTCAATTGTCATTACAAGAAGAAGATGTAGATATCCGCAACTAATATATCCTTCTTGTGATCTGTTTTTCAGCAATATGTTTGTAAATAGAATAGTTAGCAACAAAAGTATTAGTTAGTAATGCAAAGTCCCTCAAAATGCCTAACTTTTATTATTTGAAAAATGAAAACATAAACACATACCTCTCCAGTGTGAGGATTAATTGTGTGCAGGACACTCTCAATATCTATCAATAGCTTTATATTCCATCTTAGATGCTTTCTAGGTCAGTTGAAAAGAGTGTATGCACACTACATCCTTTCCTGCTGCTCTCTTGAACCTAAGTTTAATCTGGCCCTTTGTTTCTGTCTCCCCAGCAACCTGCATAAACACAAGTTCCCATTTTATAACAAGTGTAGCAGGTTTGGCATAACAATTAGGAAATAACATCTACCAAAAAGAAGGCATGCCATATTTAAGACGATGTAGTCCCCAAGCCATAATCTAAAGTCTTGTTTTAAACAACTCCTACATACAGGCATATTAGAGTTACAATTCTGTAGAGAATCTAAATTACCATGCTGCTCATCTTAAACAATCATCTAAATTTTTTTTAAAGGAATTCAATAGTATAACAAATATCCCAAACACAAAAATATGGGGAAAAGTGTCATATCAAAACTCAATATAAAAGTTTATATCAAAACTCATTATAAAATCCTTACATCCAATGACTAAAAGGTAGTTTCAAGATGATGAACTCTGTCTTTGGATTAATTCCAATAGTATTTACCGTAAATAAATGTGGAAAAAGGTCAGGTAGCAGAAGCTTCGTTCAGACAAAAACCTTAGGTTATTGAAGCTTAGAACAACTGGGAAAACCAAACTAACTATACAACACAATGCAAGGGAAAAACTGCTGGAATTTAAGGAGATGAATAGTCAACAAAATTCAAACACTTTTTGATAACTAGCATTATTCTGAATCATCATGCCAATACATCAGCATAAACTACACCAACAATATTGACTGCTTTAGTGTCCCCAAGTGCTTACATAGTATCTCAAGAAGCTCATTTGAAACTAACAAACTGAACTATTAGCAACTGTATTTATCATACCAAATAGTCAATTTGCTGTAACATGTCAAGATTCTATCAAAATAAACACATTTTGAATCCATGTCCTGAAGGCCTCCTGCTAAATCACTAGCTGGCACAGGATTACTCATGGCTACAATGATGAAATGTCTTCAAAATCAGACAAGTGCGCAAAAGATAGGTTACAGAATTATTACTTGACTAAGGGTTTTCCAAGCCAAACTTCATGAAAAGCCTGTGTAGGTTCAGTAATAGAGCAATCAAGAAGACAGTTTAATCAATGCTCATATCGGAATAAAATCATGATGAACATTCTGCACACAATCTCAAATTTCAATCAGGGATACACCCACATTGGGAAGAAGGGATATCATCACCTAAGCTAGGGAATTGTATATTCAAAAAGTCCCCAACCATTTTCAAGACTTGGCATATGTTTGATCTAGCACTTGAAAAGGTCCAGCTTCTTTGCATCTAACAAACTTAACTATGATGCCTATCAGTACTACTTGATACAACCAAAATTCACATATTTTAAGGCCTCTTGTTGAATCATTTAGATGGGACAGTATTGTTTGTGACAACAAAGGTGACATATAAAAACCGGTTTTGTAAATTCATAAATATTAATGTTATATATATATATAAATATTCATAAATAGATATGACCATATTTCAATCAGCATCTATTCTTACTTAAATGGTTTATATATATATATATATATATATATATACCATTTAAGTAAGAATAGATGCTGATTGAAATATGGTCATATCTA
>LPNX010897758.1:101953-164601 GCA_001517045.1 Pseudotsuga menziesii
AGACCCCCCACTACTGCACATTAAATCTGGGACTTCTTGATTCTGTATGGGCAATGGCATCCTTTGTATCCTTGGTTGCCTCACCATCTAAGTGACGTTGAAGTGGTGAACTGTGATCTGAACTACTCCCTCAGATTGGTGAAGGGCTGAAATCAACAGAATAGAATTCTCAGTTTCTTCAATTGAAACAGGAGGTGGCAGAGCTACAAAACATGCTTGTTCCCCTTAGCTTGTACAGTTGCTATAAAATATTTCATAGATGTAGATGGGGTAACAATATCAGAATCATTTCACATAGTTCTGAATTTTAAAACTTGCATCCTAGCTGGCATGAATAATAGAATCTATTTGGCTCGTCTATCAGGTGTCTCCTTCCTTACCAAAAGTGCCGCTACTGCTCCAGTATCAACACAAGTACCATTTGAGAATATGTCTGGCCCGTCTATCATGTGTATCCTTCCTTACCAAAAGTGTCGTTACCACTCCAGTAGCAACACATGTGCCATTTTAGGTCATAACTGTGCTTAGCTTTTTTTCTAAGTAATATGGTGTTGTTGCTAAGGTAAACATGAAAATAAGCAACATGCATAACAAGGTGTAGAATTGAGAAATGAATACATAACTCTCTTCTAAGTATTCCACCGAGATACAACAAGGTTATTCCTTTATTATTCCTGCCAAAGGAATAGGGGGAGGCCCTCACTTATTGTATTGAGACTTGCTTCTATGACTTTAAGGAAATAAATCTACTTGGTTGGATGACTTACTATGAGATCAGGCAAGTCGATCATTCTCTGGTTGGCGTCTCTGTAAGGCTGGTTGGGTTCGACCAATCAATTGGAGGTTCTAAGTTTCCCTGGGGTTTTTCCTAAGCGGCTTATGGTAAGTAAGGAAAACCTGATAAAGCAAGGAGAAAGAGAGTCTGGTTACTTTGAAGTGCAAAAATATAGGTGTAGTTGAGGGAAATAACTATAGGGGCCTGAAAGGTCAATCTGAAACGGGTCTGTACATCCTTCTTAATATAGTTAGTTGAACAAAGTATCATTTCAATTATTGCACCTTACCAAAAGGAAGTCCTGGTCCTCTAGGAATTCCTGGTCCTGTAGGAAGCGTACACTAGTTCGAACTGACCCATCCTGCATTAGCTGGGAAACCACTTGGTAAATTGGCTAACTAAATCGCTTGAGTTTAAACACTAATATATGATATAGGGTTTTATTTCTCGTGCAGGGTTTCAGAAAATCCTCGTGCAGCAACCAGGTTTTGCAATTCTAGGATCAAGAAAAAAATATCCGCACATATTGGGCAATTGAAAAAGATGCCAATAGCCATTGCAATAGGTGCAATGGAAATGAAAACCTGTGAAAATCTATAAAAATTCACACAAACCCTTAGACAACAATAGGGTGTTAAAATAGGACACAAGAAGTATATAATTTGATGTGGCAAATGAAAATAATAGCAACAGCATACATCAAATAAGGGCAAACAAATGGGGATGAAAATAGACTGGCGTACCTTAACGGGCCATGCCGAAAATCCCTTGACCTAGCGAGCACAAGATCTCTGATCCTCCAGTGTCTACAGCAGCTATTTTCCCCCCTCGTATTTTAGCCAGTTCCATGTCATAAAACCCTTATTATTATTCTTGTCTAGCATAGCCAAGCAATTCTCAAACTTGGTTCCAAAGGTTCAATTCGCTCACTTGAGTTACAAAGGCCAAAGACACTGGAAACTACCCCATCCCTAAAGCCAAATGCCCTATCTACCTTGGCTGGTTGATTCTCCCAGTAATTTTATTGTGCCAGATGGAAGCCAGCAGTAATATAATTAGCAAGTAACTAAAGAAGTAATAATTAAATGAAATATAGGATCATACCTGCCAAATATAGTCGATCCTTCCAATAAGTTTGTGGAAACCCGTATCAAAACCTGCCTTTGCCCCCAACGAGACTGAAGGTCGGGTCAATGCTATGGCCCTCAATCGATGGGTGAGCTTCGTGGCAGTAATAACTAGAAAAAGGGGCAATAAAAGGCTGAAGAAAAATTGAATATATAAATTGAATTGAAGAAAAGGTGCAATAAAAGGTCGAAGAAAAATCTAATATAGAAATTGAATTGAAGATTAATTTTTCATCTTAGAATAATTGTACAATAGATAAACTAATTTTAAGAATACATTTTTTTTATTTAAACTACAAACTAACCTAAAACATTTATTGTTTGAAAAACAATATTTAACTAAACTACCAACTAACCTAGAAGTGTTTTTACAATGTTTTTTTATGTTTGAATATAAATGATTATCATACTGAAAGTCATAAATATTGTAAATTTATATTTAAAATAATATTTGTACACAATGTTCTCTTAGTTTGTAAGAACATAGAGAAAAAAACTAAACATAACAAAATGAATAGATAAACGTTCATATATATTTATATTGAAAAGTTAGAGAAACAAAAATAAATGTTAAATTTCAACATGTTCACACTTCACATTGTAAGGTAATTTATGTGATGTGCAAATGAAGTTGTTATCTATGCTACTTAGTATTAGATTTTTTTCTCATTCAGACAGATTGAGTAATATATGAGTTTTGACCACTATTTTTGTATGTAGTTAGTGTTTTTTTCAAGTTTTGACTAATTAAATGATGAAAAGTCATTCTTTTTATTTAGGTTGTACTAGAGGTCATTTACGTATGGGTATAGGTGTTTTCGTTCACCCTATTGTATTTTATAAAACACTTTTCACGGTTTATTTGGAGTGCCATAATATATATATCAGGTTTAGCACCTTGTTAATCTATGCAGATTACGTCCAAACCTCTGTAGGTGTAGAACCTTTGTTTGTGAGGAAATGCATTTAAGCTTTTTAAGTTAGTTTGATAATTTGATAACTTAACTCATATTAGACAAGGAAATTTTTTATTGATATGTATATTAATAGCATACTTTATCTTTTAGTAAAATATCTAGTATTTCTTGCATTTTCCATTCTAATTAGAACTTAAATAGGAAAGATTTCATTTTATTCCCTCATATCAAAATAACTTCAAAATTTTGCTCACTTTTAGATTCTTTAGCAAAATCTGAAACTCTTCACACGAAGTGAAGATTTTATAAAAAATTAAACTTCTAGATTTCAATATTTAAAATAAATACCTCCTTCAAAGCATTCAAAGCATTTCACACTTTGGACATTCTACTTCTAAAAGGTCTTCTAGGGCACATAACAAAATATCTTCTTTGCTTTGCTTATCGGGTTAGAACGAGATTCTTCCCTATTGCAGAGGATTGCAATCTTCTCTATTGGCTAGGATTTCTACTGTTAATTGCTCTTTATTTTTCCAGGATTCTTCTCTACTTGGGATGGCTCTTATTTTTCGTTTCCCTGCCTATGGATCTTATTTTCCATTTCTCTTCCTGCGTCCTTCTATTAGTGTCTATGTGTGCTCTCTCGTCCGGGATTGCTTCTCTTCTTCCCTAGTGGGGGATCATCAAATTATTCTGAAAAACTCCTTGTGTTTCTCCTGTGGGATTCACCCAAACATCACTTCTCTGGATCCCTTATCGCCCCAACGAAGTATTCACACACACGCCTACTAAGAATATAGCTATGTACTTTCTCTCTTTTTTAGTATTGTGTTTATTAACCAAAACCTCGATAACAGTGTTCTCCGATAAATTATCACAGAAATTTCTCTCGTCCCTATGATAAATTCCCATAGCATGGAAATTAATACAAAGTAATGAAGGAGAGTTTAAGAAGATCGAAATCTAACTCACCAGAACGGATTCCGTAAGAAAAATGTTGCCAAAAGAAAATCAAATGCAAGCTATCAAAGTCTATCAAAGTCCGTCACTTGGCCTCGTACTAGGTAAAATGAAAAATAACACTCAAATATGTTAATTAAAGGTAATTTCACATAACAAACGAAATTGCTTTAAACTTTAATAGAAATTTGACAAACCTCAAAAGAATCATTGAAAATTGAGCCAATTATTATGAATCTATAACGAAAAATCCACCAATGCCATAAAACTTGAGTATCTGACTGCTTTTTTCCTTGAGAGATGTCCACGTAAAAGGCCAAACATGTAAAAACTTTGATCCACTTCTTCAAAGTAACACTATGGGAATTATTGAAATGCTTGTTGCTTCATTTCATTTTAAACCAAGACCAAAATATCCTTAAGAGTACAAAGAAAGTTAGATTTTGTGTTAAGATTGATATCCACTTCTTGTGCCTTGGATGTTCTTGGTAAAAATGAGGGTATGGATGGGGGGGTTGTCCAAAACAACCTTGTAGGTTGACATTTTGGTAACACCTTGATAGACGGTATTGTACTACCTTTGTGCAAGGGGGGTGTAGGGGAAGTGAGGGAACTACTAAACCCAATGGCCATATCAGTCAATGTAAAACCCAATGGCTAACAATATTTTTATGGTTAACACCTCACAACCTCTATTACTTGTTATTAACTCCAATATCTCAAGTTTTGGAGTATCTAGAAGTATTATGACATGTATCATCATTGTGGACATCGACGTTGTCATCATAATCATCAATACCATATGGTACATCAACATCATCTTGATCACCATCCTCATTATCATCATCATCGTCAGCATTAAGTACATCATCAACAAAATCATCGCCAGCATTGTCATTATGGTCACACATATGCCATTAGTGTTCTTAATCACTCATCAACATTAAGATTCAAGTCATGCAATTGTTAAGGTCATTTATATGTCGTTACATCCATTTCGATGATAATAGCGTTGTTATACGTCATTACAGATATTTAGGTGCTATTAGAATCAATTAGGATCAAAAAGTGATACCACATGCATACTCATCGTTGACATCCACATGGTCATTTATATGTCGTGACAGCCATTTCGATGATAATAGGGTTGTTATATGTCGCTACAGACATTTAGGTGCTATTAGAATCAATTAGGATCCAAAAGTGATACCACATGCATACTCATCATTGACATCCACATCCACATCCACATCCACGTCGTGATCATAATCATCCAATAAATCAACATCATTGTCATCATTGTAGTCATTGTCAATGTCATCATCAATATAATTGCGATAATAATGAGCAAGTAGCCATAATAACTCAGAAGAATGGATGATATAGTCTTATACTTATCAAATCATATCCATACGCTCCATCATAATTATCGTAATGCATCATCGTGATGTTGTTAGGGCCAATCATATGCCATTAGGGTATATCAAATGTTTTTGGGGACACTCAAATGCCATTAGAGCAATTTAGGTGACATTAGATAATTTACCCCTCTTTAGGATTAATCAAGATCCAAAAGTTCCACGATTACGATCATTTAGATGCCACTATGATAAAGAAAGATCCAAAAGTACTATCACATGAATCATGATCATTGATATATCTGACGCTATGTTGGGCATTTTCTAAACACAATTCCTAGCTCTAAACCTAGTGCAATTCCTATCGAGGTTCTTTCGAAATTTCTGGCATTATTCCAGGCGCTATACCTGGATCTATACCTAGCTCTATGTTGGATGTTTTCTAGGCGCAATTCCTGGCTCTATACTTGATGCTATGTTAAATGTTTTTCCTATTGAAATTCATGGCACAATTTCTGTCGCTAACCCTGGATTAATATATAGTGATATGCTATTCAGGACGTTTTTTCGAGGCTATTCTTGGCATTATATGGGATGATTTTTTGGATGCTAATTGGGACATTAATTGGGATTCTAATTGGGACGATAATTGTGATGCTAATTGGGATGCAAATTGAGGCGTTAATTGGGATGCTAATTATCGCCCAAAATAGTGCCAACTTTTAAAAAGGGGTGATAATTGGGATGCTAATTGGGATGCTAATTAGGATTCTAATTAGGATGCTAATTGGGATATTAATTGGGATGCTAATTAGCATCCAAAATATCTCCAACTTTTAAAAAGGGACGCTAATTAGGATGCTAATTGGGATGCTAATTGAAACACTAATTGGGATTATAATGGGGATGCTAATTGGGACACTAATTGGGACATTAATTGGGACACTAATTAGAGTCCAAAATAGCGACAACTTTTAAAAAGGGATGCTAATTGGGAAGCTAATTGGGATGCTGATTGGGACGCTAATTGGGATGCTAATGAGCGTCCAAAATAATTCCAACTTTTAAAAAGAGATGCAAATAACTCCATTAAAAGTGCCATCCCATCGAAAAACGTCCAATTTGTCCAAAAAATGATGAAAAATACACAAAAAGTGATAGTGGACGCTAAAAAGGAAGCTAAAAGAGATGTTAATCACAGGGCTTTGTTGTAGTGACATGTGCACTACAGAGCACTACCAATTGCAAGCAAAGTTGTTGAAGGCCTTCCAAAAATTCAAGCAAAACATGAAGGGGTCTGCAAAGGATGTGCGGAAGGAAAGAATACAAAGAAGACATTTCCAAGTAGTGAAAGTAAGGCAAAAGGAATCTTGGAAATCATCCACTCCGATGTATGCGGAACAATGTCATCAAGTTCACTAAGCGGGTATGTATACTATGTTTCTTTTATTGATGACTTTTCTAGGAAGACATGGATTTACTTCATGAATAACAAAGATGAAGTTTTCAACAAGTTCAAAGAATTCAAAGACTTGATCGAGAACCACACAGAAAAGAAGATCAAGACCTTTCGATCAGATAATGGTGGAGAATTCACATCAAATGAATTCAAAGACTTATGCAAAGAATCAGGGATTAAGAGGGATTTATCCACTCCATATAATCCACAACAGAATGGGGTTGCAAAAAGGAAGAATAGAACTATCATGGAAGCTGCAAGAGCAATGTTGCATGATCAATATCTTCCCATGCATCTATGGGCAGAGGCTGCCAAAACAACGGTGTATGTACAGAATGGTACTCCACACAGAGTACTCGAGAACAAGACTCCTGAAGAAGTCTTCTCTGGCAAGAAACTAGAAGTCATCCATCTCAGAATATTCAGCTGTACAGTATACATACACATTCAAAAAGAGAAGAGAACAAAACTAGATCCTTCAGGAAAGAAGGGTATATTTGTGGGATACTCTGAAAGCTTGAAGGCTTACAGAATATACTTCCCAGGATTCAAGAAGATCGACATCAGCAGGGATGTAACATTTGATGAAGACACAACTTACAACAAATCTAGAAAGAGACCTATTGAAGAACCTAAAGAAGCAGAATCACACAGCATTCATGATACAACCATGAATGAAGAAACTCAAGAAGAAGATCAATAATTTGAAGAACCAAAAAGACTTGTAGATCCACCTTAGGAGAAGAATCCTCACAAGAGGAAACCTGCTTGGGTACGAGAAGCTATCCAAGGTGTGGAAAGATATGGGGCTCCAGAAGAAAATCACAAAGAAAGAAAGAGAACCAAATCCTGCTCTGGATATGTAGCTTTATTATGTGACTTTATCAATGAAGAACCTTCCAATTATGAAGAAGCGGTAGAACGAAAAGAGTGGAAGGATGCTATGATTGAAAAGTATCAACCGATCATGAAGAACGATGTTTGGGATGTTGTCCCAAGACCAAAAGGGAATTCGGTTGTAACTTCCAAATGGATCTACAAGATCAAGGATACTGCAGATGGTAGCATAGAGAAATATAAGGCAAGATTCATGGCTCGTGGATTCTCATAAAAAGAAGGAATAGATTATAAAGAAACCTTTGCACATGTATCTATATACACTTCCATCATATCGGTACTTGCTCTGGCTGTAGTGATGAAATGGAAGATACACCAAATGGATGTCAAGACTAATTTCTTGAATGGTGTAGTGGAAGAGGAAGTGTACGTAGAGTAGCCACTCAGTTTTCACACACATGACAGGGAGTCTCATGTGTGTAGATTGAACAAATCCCTGTACAGTTTGAAACAGGCACCCAGGACATGGTACGGCATAATTGACAGCTTTCTATCCAGTTTGGGCTTTACCCAAAGTAAAGCAGATCCCAACCTTTACTGCAAGGTTGAAGATGGAAACCCAGTGATGCTCCTACTGTATGTACATGACATGTTTGTAATAGGTATGGATGGGTTGATTTCTGATACGAAGAGAAATCTTGCTGCAGAGTTCAAAATGAAGGACTTGGGTATGATGCATTACTTTCTAGGCATGGAGGTGTGGCAAAATGTGGATGGAATCTCCCTCGGACAAGGGAAGTATGCAGTAGAGATCCTGAAGAGGTTCAGGATGATGGACTGCAAGGCCATGACCACAGCTATGGCATCGAAACTGAAGCTATTAAGTGATGCTTCATCAGAAGTGGTTGATCCTACGATGTATCATCATATGATTGGATCCTTGATGTACCTGACAAACACAAGACCAGATAATTGCTTTGCTGTGAACACCTTGAGCTAGTTCTTGACAAATCCGAGACATGTTCACTTGATTTTTGCAAAGCATATTCTGAGGTACTTGAGGGGTACAATTGATTATGGGCCAAGTATGAGGCGAATCAGAAGATTAACCTGGAGGGTTATGTTGATTCAGATTGGGCAGGTAGTGCCATCGATAGGAAGAGCACTTCAGGGTGTTGCTTCAGTATGGGATCAGGTGTGATCTCTTGGTTTAGCAGGAAGCAATCTTGTGTGGCACTGAGTATAGTTGAAGCAGAGTATGTTGCAGCTTGTTCAGCTAGTTGTGAGTTAGTATGGTTGAGGAAGCTACTGTCTGATTTATTTGATCTCCAGATGGATGCTACTTGTATACATTGTGACAACCAAAGTTACGTGAAGTTGTCAGAGAATCCAATGTTCCATGACAAGTCGAAGCATATCGAGATCAAGTATTACTATATCAGGGATATGGTGCAGAGGGGAGCAATGAAGCTCCAGTGTGTTGCAACGTACAATCAGATAGTTGATGTGTTAGCAAAGCCATTGGATAGGGTGAAGCTTGAGTACTTCAGGGAGAAGCTTGGTGTTCTCCAGATCGAGGTTCCCTCCAAGGGGAAATGATGAGACCCAGAGCCATTCTGACATGGTGAGAGGATTGTTTCCTTCCATGGTCAGATGTAAGGGCTGAGCCATTCTATCATGGTGAGAGGATTGGTTCCTTCCATGTCAGATGTGAGTGCTAAGCCATTCTAATGTGACTGTAGGATTGGTTCCTACATGATCAGAAGTAAGCGTTGAATGCCATTCTTAGAATGGAGGCACTTGGTCAGTTACCAGGAAAGCTCAGTCTGGGACTAAGGGCCATTCTGATATGACTGTAGGATTGGTTCCTACATGATTAGATGTGAGTGCAGATCCCTTCTAACATGCATGCTAGATTTGTTCCTCACATTTGCAGATGTAAGTGCAGAGCCCTTTTGAACATGTATGTTGGATTGGTTCCTCGCGTGTGTCGAATGTAAGTGCAGAGCCTTTTCGAACATGTATGTTGGATTGGTTCCTCGCATGTGTCGAATGTAAGTGCAGATCCTTTTCAAACATGTATGTTGGATTGGTTCCTTTCATTTGTCAAATGTAAGTGCAAAGCCTTTCTGACATGAATGTTGGATTGGTTCCTCTCATGGTCAAATGTGAGTGCTGGGCCTTTCTGATAGGGTTGTGGGATTGGTTCCCACATGGTTAGATGTGAGTGTTGGGCATGCCTTTCTTATATGATTATAGGATTGGTTCCTACATGATCATATATAAGTGTTGGGTGGGCCATTCTGACTTAGGTTCAGATATAAGAGGTGAAGAAACCCTACATGGAGGCTAGGCCTACAACCAACATGAAAATGGGATGGCTCTGTAGAACTTCCTGTGACAAGAAGAATCATGAGATAGCACCCATGATGATCTAGTCATGATGATCCAGTAGAGATGATCTAGATCCATAGATGATGCTCCAGAGATGATCCACATCGAGGGATGATCCAAATCCAGTGATGATGATCTAGATCGAGTGATGATCTAGATTTAGGTGAAGATGACTTGAAGATGAAGGTGACTTGAATATAGAGATGACTTGAAGGTGAAGATGACGAGGACTTGATGATGATCCAGATGATCCAAAGAAGAAGACTTGTGTTGATAAATTGCGTCGAGAGAATACCTTCCTAGTTAAGAGGGAATGTTGATGTAATTGTAACTTCGGAATGTATTCACTTGTATTTCTTATGTATTGTAACCCGATGTTTATTCTGGGATGTATTTGTAATGTACTTGAGTCATGTCATGCCTTGAGGTTCCTATCGGGAGTTTCTATAATGTAAACAAGTCATGTCAATTCAAGGTGAGTAACCCTCCTATTGTTTAAGGGTTAAAGTCCCAGCAGTTTCGGGGCACTAGGGTTATTAGACTCACCTAGTGAAGTCGGCCCTAGTTGGGTTTAGTCAAGTTGGGAATTAGTATAAATAGAGAGCTAGCATCTCTATTTATCACACACTCACTCACACTCAGTTGTAGTGCATAGCTGAGGAAGAGAAAGACGATGGGGCAAGGAAGAAAGAGGTCACTATTGTCAGGAGATCATCTTACTATTTTGGGTTTTACTTTTGGTGTTGATTCTATCTCTGAGGAAGTTGTGGGGTTTTCTCCATTTATGGTTTCCCTGAGGAAAAACACTGTGTTCATTGTCTCTTGTGTTTGATTGTTGTGCTTGTTGTTCTCTCAGTTAAAGATCCTAATGATATGCTAGCTTAATGTTAAAAATCTAACAGATTATTGGGCTCTGATAACAGACCCTGGGTAGCCCACACCAAGAAGAAATCATCATTTAAGGGCAGTTTAAATGTTGTATAAACTAAATTTAAAAGTGTTGAAGGTAGGTATTTATTGGACGCATTTATGAAGGTGTGTAAATGTAGGATCCTAGTAGCGTTGGGGTGGTTGCCACTTCCACATGGAAAATGCAACCAAGAGATAACCAATTACCATATGTAATTTTCTTAACTATGAAAGATTACATTGTAGAGAACAGTCTACCCTTTTCATTAGAATGATAATGAATTGATTCCAATGTTCGAAGCTTGGAATATATCTGACAAGTTACCATAGAAACAATCAACATATTTTGAGAGATAGAAGGTTAGATTTAAGGCTATGAACTTACAATAGTAAGAAATATATCTTAGTTATCAAGTGTGAAGAGTAGCAACAGAAGATGATCAACCCTAAACACAGTCAAACACCCTCAAAAGACCTCAGTATACTTAACACCAATGCTGACCTGTCATTTGGGGCTTAACACAACCACAGCTCAGTTTGAGGTGAGCTGCAAACAAGTCATGTTCAGAGAGGTAAGGTACATTCACAACCCACTTAGGATGTTTCTTACACAGTCACTAGGATACACAGTCACAACCCACTAGTTTGGGTCTTACACAATCACAATCCACTGGGTTTAGCAATGTCAAGCTAATAGACAAGAACAACCCAGCCTAGTTACAATAGTTAACCACAATCCATGCCCCAATTAGAAGTAATATTATTACAGTCATGACTTTCCTACAGGATCTTCAACACACTCACGACCTACTAGAATACTATTACAGTCATGGTCTGCTATGAGAGGGCTATTACAGTCACAACCTGTTGGGAGAGGACTTATTATAGTCATGACCTATCCACATGGTTTCCAACAAAGTCATGGCCATCCCTAGAGGGCTCCAAAACAATCAAGGTATGCTAAGAGGGGCCAATATTGTCACACCCAGCCCATAATGGTTTCAAATTAGTCATGACTAGCTAGGGGGACACTACACAGTTCATAGGTTAGCTTATTGAGATCATGGCTCAACAAGAGGAACACTACACAGTTCACAGGTTAGCTGATTGAAATCATGGCTCGGCAATAGGGACACTAATAGTCCATGGGTTTAGTTGCAAGAAGTAACGACCCAGTATAGTTCACAGTTCAGCAGAGAAGGAAACAACCCTTAAACTCATTTTTGATAACCTAGGGAAGAAGCAACAAAACCCTAGCAGCATATTCCTTGACCCAAACATAAAGATCAGAGCTGAGGTTTAGCTTCTTGGATAATGTACAAAGAAGGATAATTCTTGATTTTATAACTTGAAAAAATATCTAGAAAGTTCCTTCTTCAACCCTATATTTTAGGGTGGTTACAAATAAAACATAAAATATAAAATTAGGTTGACATAAAGTAAAAAGATAAAGGACCATAAGTCAACCAAAGGGGTCACTAACACCCCCATCATGCATCACACGCAGATGCAACTGCTAATTCACAATGGTAGATGCTTTGTGATCCGAAGTAGAGGCACATATATGTAAATATTGGATGCACATAGGAACAACATCCATACCCCAAGTTGAATTCTTGTTTAATAAAAAACAAGTGCATAATCCATTCTCCATCTGGATAGAATTTGAAGTGTAGGTTCAAACAGTGGAGGTGCAGATAGGTTGTGTTAGACAATTTGTTTTTGTAGAGGCAATCAACAACATACCCCATGTTTTAGGCTTGAAACTTACAACCTCATACTTGATGCAGTCAAAAAAACATTCATGAGCTTCGAATATATCTGTACCTCTTTTTCAATAATTGCAGCTGCAGCATAGCTATTTCCAGTAAGCATGGTCAATTGGATTCCTAATTTCTAATAGAAGGTGTTCGTTAAAATGGATGTAAGAAACTAAATTTTCATTTGGTAAAACTGAGAACAAGCTACATATAGAAAATAAGCATAACCAATCTAGAAAATGAGCCTAATAAAAACATGCCATTTTCACTTTCACAATGAACCCAAAATTCTCTTCTATTCTCTGGTGTTTGCATAGATTTTGACCTTTTAGGGATGTTACAGTGCCTAGAACTGAAAAAACAAAGCCTCTTATGCGCTTAGCATGCCTGGTTTTTCTTCTGATCAACATCATCATGGAAAAATTGCCTCCTGAAGACTATGATTTCCACCCAAAAACTATTCAAACTATGAACCTAATTGTTGGGTGAGTTGTTTGAGACTGGTTATTTTACCCTAGAATTGGAAAGGTTGGGGATGCATACAGAGACCCAGGGTTTATGCCGCTAACATGGTGGGGAATGAGAAAGGGAAGAAGCTATGCTAGTAGATTGAAAATGTTGGCAAAGGGTATGTACCTTAGTTATTTAACAAAACTCATTATATTAGCATACATACCTCAGTCTCCATCCACAAAATAAAATCAATCCATTTATTTTGATGCATCACTTCTTTCTCTAGGTTATTTGGACGTCTTCCATATTTTTGTTCCTAGAAATTTGTACATATGGAGAAATTAGATAAGATTGAAATTATGTTACTACAACTTCTATAAGAAGAAATATCACAGATTTAATATACTTACAAAAGTTTTTATTAGTGCTTTTAAACCTTTTTGGCCACTACGATGAGTGGCCTTTGACTTTGCTACCCTCGCCTTGGAGGCCTTGTCCTTATAAATAAACCTATTGAATTCAATTTCACAAAATAAAATTATAAATGTTTAATATGTATTAATACATTTGAAATATCATATTGAACGAAAAATTCAATACCTGAGTGATCTCCTCGCTGAACTTTCTTTGTGCTTCCAACTTCTCATGGTATTTTACCAATTCCTTCCATACCTTCATAGGTATGTCAAATGGCCTTTGTTTATGCCTTTGATCGTGAGGATCTTTTTTTTATTTTTCTGGTTTGGTTGCAACGAAACCTTTTATAGTTTTCAGTCATTTGCGATTTTACCTTTGTCACTGACCAACCAGCCCCAAATTCACTCTCCATGTCCTGTATCACCATCTTTTTCAAGTGAAGTGGAATTTTAGAGAAGGTGAGATGAAGATGGTCTCTAAATCTCTGAAGGCAATATTCGCTTATCCTATTCATGAAGGTTTTTCTTGCATCTGTTCTTCGTATCTCCCCTGAAACAGGGTCATACTCTATTTTGGTACCTAAAGTACCGACACATGATTCATAATTCGAGACTGAACAAGAATTTAAGGTGCTAAGTGTTGCTAGGACATTAGCAAATGCATCAACACATTGTTCTTCATTATTGGCTACTACCATTGATGATCTTTTCTTGGATCTTTTACTCAACTGTCGACTGGATGGGGAATTTATCGATTCACGTAGAACTTGTTGATTAGATGGATCAGGTTGATGAATTTGAGATGATTTTGTTCTCAGGAAACGGATTAAGGATTCAGGATCTAAAGATTGGATTTTTTGTAGTACTTCTGTCCCAATCACATCTGTTAGCAAACCCTCTGTTACTGGATTCTTTCCGTGTCCAAAAAAAGTACAGAGATGCAATAACACACACTTAGATCCTTTGTTGAATGAAGTTGTGGCACTTAAATTACATGCCTCATATTTAGTTTATTATGTTTAATCTTCCAGCTATTTCTTTTCTTATATTTTGACAGCCAAAGTATTCAAACAAGCACAAAATAACTTCAGGCAAATCTATGTTGTCGTTGCAATTTGGAAGACCAGCATTAAATACAGTTGCAATCTGGAAGACCATCAACTTTTTAGAGAAGCACGTCAATTGTTGGTTGAGTTGGGGGTAGAATATAAGCAAATTCATGCATGTCAAAATGATTGCATCTTATATAGAGGTGAATATCAAAATAAACAAGAATGTCTTGTATGCAAAAAGAAGAGATATCGTACAGATGTACAAAGTTCTACTGTTCCAAATAAGGTTTTACGCCACATGCCAATTATACCTATAATTCAACGAATGTTTCGTTGCAATTCCCCTACACAATTGATGGAATGGCATGCAAAGAATAGGAGTAAAATTGGATTCATGCGAATCCCAGCAAACTGTAAAGCAATGAAACACATAGAGGAAAAATGGCCAAGAAAATTCAAAGATGAACCCCGTAGTATTAGGTTTGGGCTTGCAATAGATGGAGAGTGCCCATTCTCTTCCATGAGCACAACTCATACTATCTGGCCAGTCGGATTGATAATATGCAATATTCCCCCATGGATGAGTGTTAGAAAGGAGCACCTTATGCTAACTCTCATTTTTTCAGGAAAACATCAAGTAAAAAAAATGGATGTTTATATTGCAGCTTTTATTGATGAGAGAGGCAATTGTTATGGAAAGGCATAAGAATGTATGACATATCACGTCCTCCATCAAATAGGTTCTTCATGTTCTATGGAATACTATGTTGGACAATTCATGATTTCCCGGGACTTGGTGTTTGTTCAGGTAATAAAAATAATTTTCATATTTGCACATCATAATTTATTTTCAATTCAACTTGCATATAACTATTACATTATTATTATTTTGTTATAAAAATTAGTTATTGGATTGCAGGGCTAAAAACAAAATGTTATTTTGCATGTCCAAGATGCACCGAACAATTTGAGGGGCGATATTCTAAAGATATACACAAAGTTATTTATGCAAACAATAGTATTTTTCTACCACCTGATCATAAGTTCGGAAATAGGCTAAAGAATCAATTTGATGGAAAAATTGAAAATAGACCTCCTCCCAAGGTTATGAGTCCTACTGATTGGCTTAAAAAGTATGAAGATGCTGAATTGAAATCTTTGAATGATTTTTTTCTTCATGATCATTCAATTGAGGAACCAGAACAAGTTATGGTTTAAATGCCAAAAGAAATGAATAGGAAATCCATATTTTATGATCTCCCTTACTGGAAGGATCTATTAATATCTCATTTACTAGATCCTATGCATATTTTCAAAAATGTCCTTGATTCTATTTTTCGACATATAGCATGCAAAGATATATACACCTTATCATCAAGGAGAGATATTGCTCTTTCACATACTAAATTTGATAGAAAACATTTGTGGCCAAATCAAGAAAATGAATCATACACAGAAGCACCATGGATTCTAAAAAAGAAAGAACTGGATCAACTAAAAAGTGTGATACGTTCAATAAGAACACCCACTAGCGATGCCTCGTCATTGAATAAAGCTTTTATAGTAGATGGACATGTCATGGGATTTAAAACACATGATTACCATAATTTAATGAAGGTATTTGAATCAATTAATTATTATTGTTATCTCTTACATACTTTTTTTTTAATTATGATAAATCGGTATTAATGAACTCTGGTAAATGGGTTTGATAGCATATCATGCCATTGGAAATTAGAGGGGATTCATGTCTTACAGCTGACGTTAGGAATGCCATAAGTCGATTGTCAGTGTTTTTAAGGTATATTGTGGGTTGATATTTACAACGTTTATGGTATGAAATGTTATTGTGTATGATGCAATGATATACTATATTTCATTTTAAATGTCATAAATGTTCATACTAATTTTGTGTCATTTATTAGGTGGTGGACCTCTAAAGAGATCCATGTGTGTGAAGTGCCAAAATGGAAGAAGGAAATTGTTGAAATTTTGTGTGTGTTTGAGAAGGAGTTCCATACAAGTTTCATGGACCTACAAGTACATTTACTTATACACCTAGTCGATGACATTGAAATAGTAGGCATTGTTTCAACGAGGTGGATGTTTTTCTTTGAGAGGTACATGAAAACCTTAAAAAGATATGTCTGACAAAATGCATGTCCAAAGGGTTGCATGGCTGAAGGGTATGTATTGAATGAAGCATTTTTCTTCCTATGTGAATTCCTTGGTAAAGAGTTTGTAGATGGTCCACAATTTTGGGATGAAGAGCGTGCATCAAATATTATAGATGGAGAAAAACCTCAAAGTAATGGTGTTCAACAAGAAATTGGTAAGTAAAATCATCATTATTGTAATTATGTTTAGAATCATTTACTATATAGTTTTGTGTTTATCAAAAATAAAATAATAACATTTACATTTTGAATTATATGTGTTGATTTTTAATAGGTGTCGATGAAAGTTCCATGCTTGACAAGTTCGTTCTATACCAGATGGACTGCATGAATAAATGGATTGATTTGAATGATATAAAAAGGGAAGAAGTGTTAGAAGCAAGGATATAGTTTAAGAGATTGAACCAAAGGAATATCCCACTTCCCACAGATCTTTCTGGTGAATGGGGAAAAGATTGCACTCTACAATGGATTACTGAACAAATTCAAAACCGAATCGATGAGGAAGGTATAGATGCAAACATAACAAAAGATGAGATCAACATTTCTAGAGGATGTGAATGAAAGGTAAAGCATGAAATTCTTCAAAAATGTTGCTTGAAATTCTTAAGAAATGTTTCTTGAATATATTCATCAAACTATTAATTATTTAATTATGAATAATCGTATTTATTTGCACTAAAAAAATGGCCTTTCACAGGTGAGAAAGTATCCCGCAATGTGGGAATATGGTCGTCATTATCATGTAGAAAGAGTATATGTAAAGAGAAAAACATTTGATTGTGGGGTTATTGTTGATTTCAAGCAATCAAGTCGAACAAGCTCAAAAGTTAAAAACATTGTTGAAGGGAATCTTCAATATGTTGGAAAACTACAAGAAATTATTGAGTTGGATTACCGCTCTTTCAAATGTTGCATTTTTAAATGTAAATGGTATGAAGAGTTTGAGAGGACAAGCAGACATGATACCCATAGTGGATTGTTTTCTATAGAATCCTCAAAGTACCTACTAAAGGATAAGGAGCCTTATGTTCTACCAATTCATTGTGAGCAGGTATTTTTTTCCTAAAACATAATATAAATATAAGCATTAGTCGTCAATATTTTGATAATTCATTGCCTATAGGGAATATATATGTGTTTAATGATAACAATAAAAATGTAATAACATATGTCTAATATATGGATCTCCTTCATGCACAGGTATTTTTCTATGAATATATTTTGGATCCAAAATGGATATTGTCATTCATTATGATCCAAGATTAAGACATGTTTTCGAAGATGCTTCAATCGATATTGAGAAAACCAATGATGACCAACCAAATATAGTTGAGGGAGAACAAATTGGCATCCATGATGATGTTCAAGTTGAAGAAGATCTAGTAGAAGAATGTGAAGATGATAATGATGACAATATTCCTTTAGCAATATGGAGAAGCAGGGTCATAGGTGCATCTTCAGAAGATGCTATCATGGAGGAAGATGATATTATGGAGGAAGCTAATATGGATGATATCGAAAGAAATGATGAAAATAGATCTGGTGACATTCATGTAACCAATCTGGAAACAAATTTTATTGATACAGAATATGATGAAAGTGAAGATGAGGATGATTACAATACCACTTTAGCAGGATGGTGTAGCAAGAATAATATTATGTACTTGCAAGAACATATGAACATTGACAAGGAAACATTGGAAGACCTAGATGCAGATTATAATGTGAATGAAGACTTCTAAATTTACAGTCGGATATGTAATTCATATTTAAATAATAATGGTTTTTATGTCCCATTTTAAAATGCTTCATTATTATTTGGATGCAATAATCATTCAATTACTATGTTTAGAACTCATAATCTAAATTAATGTGTTGATTCTTGTCTCTATACTCATTACCTAGTGCAATGTCCTTGAAATGTTTATAAGTTAATATGACTTGGTAGCCAAAAATAACAATAATTAGTTGGCTAATAGTTATTGTGGTTAGTTTCATCTATTGGTTGATAATGGTTAGAAGTGATATGAAGTTATTCGTTGAGAATTAAAAAAGGTTATATATGTATATTTTAGAAGTTGTCATATGCATGTACATACAAATATAACTTGTGCAGTTGAAGTAATTGGTTAACACAAATGTATGTAAACTACACTATAGCAAAAACCTTTGATTAGTTTATGTATAAGCTCACCTTTAAAACAAATACGATTCACTTAAACATATATATAATCCATGTAGTATTCATATAGATGTTCAAATTGGATTTCAATTAGATTATGTGATTCACAACTACCCTCCAAATAAAAATACTTTTGATTAACTATAATAGGAAATGAAAAGTAAGATGCCAAATCGAGGAAACCTCATATTTTGATTTTGTTGTCGCCTTTATTCATCAAATCATCTTTTTTCCACTTTAGCACCATCTTTATATAATGTGCCTATTTTTTCACCTAGACATGAATCTAGCACAAGTAGAATTTAAATGTAATTCATTTTGGATGTTAAAGTGGACGGAATTTGTGTCCATTTTAGCATCATCATGATATAGACCACCTAGTTATGTACCTATACAACCAAGCATAAGGAGAAAATAAATGTAATTGATTTCGGGTGCTAAAGTGGACTCAATAAATGTAATTGATTTGATGATAATGACATTCACAATTATGTGATTATATGATAATGATGATGACAATGATGTTGTTGATGATGACAATGTTATTGTTGATGATGACAATGACAATGAATGATGATGATGGTGATGAAAATGATGGAAATGATGATGAAGTTGACAATGATGTGATTATATGGTGACGGTGATGATGATAATAATGATGACGATGATGAACTAGATGACAATGACAGTGATTATGTTTTTGATGATGATCACGATGATGGAAATGATGATGATGATCACCATCATCGTCATCTTTTTCATTGTCACCATGATTATCACAATAGTCATCATCATTGGCACAATCATCATTCATGTCATCATCATCACCATTGTCCTTGACATCATCATCATCACCATTTTCCTTGACATCATCATCATCATGATTATTGACACTTTCATCAGTTATTTATCATTACCTTTGGCATAAGAAATAGCATCTACCCAAAATATGTGATTAGTGGAAAAGGGTCATGGAGGACACATACAATTTATGCATGACAAATAATAATTTTTTTTATGATGATCAACATCATCATTCTCATTGTATTCATCATAATTCTCATTGTCATCATCATCATCATCATCATTCATTTCATTTCCATCATAACCATTGCCAATGTCGTCATTTTCATTATCCTCATCATCATCATTTTCATCGTTCTCCTCATTATCAACAACATTATCATCATCATCGTAACCATCCTCAATATCATAATCATTATCCTCATTGTTATATTCAACATCTAGGTGTAAAACTAGATGCAAAAGTGGATAAAAACATGGATGCAAAAAAGGATGCAAACATGGATGCCAAAAAAGCAGGTGCAAAAGTGGGTGCATTATGGGGTGCACCAAAAATGGATGCAAAAGGTGATACAAAAAATGATGCAAACATGGAAGCAAAACATGATGAAAAAAGTGGCGCAAAAGTGGATACAACCATGGATGTAAAATTGGATACAAAATTGGATGCGAAAGTGGATGCAACAAAAGTATATGCAAAAGTAGTTGTAACACCCAACGCAAAACCCGATGCAAAAGTGGATGCATAAAGGGATGCAATAACTGATGTAAATTTGGATACAAAAAAAGATGCAAACATGGATGCAAAAGTTGGAGCAAAAGTGGGTGTAAAAGTAGGTGCAAAAATGGGTGTGAATTGGGACGCGACAAAAGTGGATGCAATAGTAGATGCAAAAAAAGACATAAACATGGATGAAAAATGGGATGCGAAAAGGGATGAAAATGTGGGTGCAAAAGTGGACGAAAAAGTGGATGCAAAAATGGTTGAAACAAAACAAGATGCAAAACTAGACTCAAAACAGGATGTAAACTTTGGTGCCAAACTTGGCACATGAAGGGATGCAAAAGTGGAAGTAAAAAAATATAGAAAAGTGGATGAAAACAAGGGTGTAAGATTTGAGCCAAACATGGACATAAAAGGTGGCGCAACAAGAGTTAAATGTACAAACTAGGCGCAAAATCAGGTGCAAAACTAGGTTCAAAACCTGTCGCAAAACCTAATGCAAAACCTGGTGCATAACCAGGTGCAAAACCCGGTGTAAATTACGCCGCAATTTGCACCAGATTTAGAAAAAGGAGGCAAAAAATGCCTAAAATTGCACCATTTTGTCCAAAAAATGAAGAAAAATACACTGAAAGATGGTCTATACGCAAAAAAGGATGCAAAAAGAGACGCTAAATCCATTTTTTGTTGTACTGCTTCCTTGACGTCAAGAGGAGTCTTCTCCATATAATCCTTCTCCCATTCAATTGCTTATGGGTCTCTTTCATTCCTTTCTCCTATCCCATGGCAACTCCTCATTCGCTGCCAGGGAGCCATATCCTCTCTCCTATAATACCCCGTGTGTTAATCCACGAATGTATGTAATTTGTAATTGTTTTTTATTATGGAACATGGTGCCAAAACAAGGGTCTTTAAGGACCTAGAGACATTATTATTATTTTGTAAATAATTAATTAATGAAAACAATTGTCACATCAAGGACCACTAAAAGAGTATGGGCAGCGTGGATCCACAATGAGAGGGGGAATGGCGACATTCCTTAGCACTTTAGAACTTGTTTTGTTGATCTTGGTCCATATTTATGCCTTGGTGGCTTTATTATTTGATGATCACCCAAACATTGTACAACGGACCCAACCTTTGATTATTTTAGCCTATGTTGGTATTATTGAGCCTAATTCATGATTTAGTGGGCCTCCTTGGTGTTTGGGTGGGTGCCATTAGTTGATTGATCCCATTTGGTGGTTTTGTAACTCCTTTGTGGAGGTTACACTTGGTTTTGTAACTCCCATTTGCACAAGTGTTCCCTCCAGGGTATTTTTTAAGGATTCTAATATTATACTTAAGTATAGTATTCTAGGCGATTGTTTTGGATTGAATAAAACATGTTTATAGATAGGTAGGCGAATATTAAATATGAAACATAAAATTAACACTTAAATGTGTAAATTTTGGGGAATATTATGATAAAAAAACATATTTTATGTAAATATAGGCAATATTAGACACTAAAAATGACCAAATAACGAATTTATTTTTTGAAAAAAACCCAAAAAATAGCCAATTGGCGAAATTTAGCCCCTAAAAATTACCCTGGAACTTTCCGCGCTAGCTATTTTTAGCTTTAACACCTCAAACATTGTGTAAATACTTATGTAACTCCTTGTGTAAATAATTGTAAATCCTTGTGTAACTCTTGTGTAAATCCTTGTGTAAACCCCCTTTGCTATTTTGGGAAGATGCCTTGGCTTGTGTGACACCTCACCTCACTAATTTTGATTCCTTTTCATGGATGATGTGTCCACACATGAATTTGAGTTGGGTGGTGTGGCTTGGAGTCACTCTCCTTTGAATTCAAATTGCTTGGGTTGGATTAGAGTTAACCTCTTGAGGTTGAATTGCCCCCAATTGGATTGATTCAAGTTGGCTTACCTTGGTTTGGTTTGACACCATCGAGTTAGAATTACCTTCTTTTATCTATAAATCCATGTTTTATTTCCTTGGTTTGTGGTGGTTGTTGATGGTTCTTTTGGATGGTTGTTGATTATGGTTGTTCATACCTTTGATGGTGAGATCTTGGTAAGCTTATGAGTTTGGGAAACCATGAATGCTCTGCTATGTGAAAGAACTTTGTGCTTCAAGCATTATGATATTGTATGGTGTTTGCGGTAAACCGAAAAAAATATGGTGTAGTTCCTCTATTTCCATTACTTGGCTCTTTCCTAGACCCACACATAAAACCTAATGGAGAATGACGATATCCTAATGGCCTATCGGGTCTTGATTACCATTGCACACGGTAGTGAGGTGGAAGAGGACGTATGTGGTGAGGAATAGTGTTTTGGATTCTCAAACTAATACTGGAGATATTCTTGAGTGCACCTATGTTGTGGATATATGGCCTCATCTCAGGGGTGGTCAGTCAAAGTGAGATCTGGATAGGTAGTCCCAAAGACTAAGTGGAACATGGCCCGTATGATGCCAGTTGCACATCGATAACACAAGTGATTTATATCATGTTTATTTAATTTACTTGGATCTAATATGATTTATTTATGCATACGCATGCAATGTTTTATAAAATGTATGAGTTATTTGTGGAAGGAATTTCTCACAGAATTCAATATATTTATGCAAGTAAATTTTATGAAGGAATTGGAAACTAGTTTTTGGGATTTTGTGCATAGTTTATTTGAGGAATTAATTATTTGGTACATATGGTAAATAATTGATATTTATGCCCCTGTTCATTATGTAATGTATATTTTTATGGTACAGTAACCTTGGAATGGCTTAAGACACTTCTATTTGATTCTTCTACCTTTTATTCAAAAACTAGTTCTTCAATCGCACTGTTTGGCAGAGTTTGGAGACTTGGCACATGAACTGTTTGTAAAAATTCTTGTGTTCTTTTTATGCTTATGTATGGTAAATAATATGAAATTTATTTTATAATATGATTATATTTCTTCTTGGTATTTTTGGGGAAATGTCTACCGAAATTCTAGATCAATTTCCAATTTCTAGCTCCTTCAATAGAATTGTTTTGAGTTGATTTGTGAGTTTGCATTTGAAGTGTTTGGAAAAATGTTTGAATTATATATACCTATTTTATGAGTGATAAAACATGTTATTTATATTTTTAATGTTATTTTAATGATTATATGAGCTATGGATTTAATTATTCCAGTGATTCCTAGAATTACTAGTCAATTCAGTTGAGTAGAATTAACTAGTTTTGTGAGTTATTTAATGGACTGTATATGGGAGAAAAATACATCCATATGAATGTAAGTTACCCTGATACACTATCCATGAGTTACAATATTCATATATTTCTCTTTATTTGGCATTTGAAAAGTTCAATTGAAAACTAGGTACATTTCGGTGAAATTGGTAACTAGTTTTTGGATTCAAATCCCTGTTTTTGCTAAAAGATGAATGCACAACCATATGAAATATTATTGAATTTATTTTTTTTGTACAATTCCATTTTCCATATATTTTCCTTCACCTCTATTTTCTTCAAAACTCGGTATGATTGGTTTGATTGAATTTCTGGGAGTGTTTATTAACTAGTTGTACTGATTGAACTTGAAATATTCTTCATTTATGTACTTGGATCAGATATGCATAAGTAATTTATTTTTATATAAATGCATGATTAAATATGTGTATAATTTATGTGGGTTCACATTTTTGTTCATTGGCATGTTTGTGTGTCGAATTTGTGCAAAACTAGTTGTTAGTTCATGTGGAATCATTTTCATAATTATTATGTTTAATTAGTTGGAAAATGGTATTTAGGACTTATTCACATGTTATTAGTTGTTAAATATACATTCGACTTGATAAATATTGATGAAATGATAAAAAAATGAAATTATATTATGTATCGTCAATTGTGCGTCGTGTCATTAAGAGTTGTAATGACAATGCTAAGTACTAGCTAACGATGATTAAGAGTAAATGGCCGTTAGAGGTGAATTTTATGTCTGGAATGGATATTTGATGTTAAAATGTGTTAGTAATATTTCCTAGCTCTTGGATCAGTTGTTGGAATAGTTATTGAATTTATTTTAATTTATTGGTAATTAAAGGGACTTCTCATAACTAAAACATGAAAAATGGAACTAAACATTTGTTTGACTAATCCATTGTGCTAAAATTATCAAATTAGCCTCAAATAGATAAGGATATGTCCTTGAGACTCTTTGATATCCCTGGGGAACATTACACCTCCTGCTTTTGTGTTCTTTGTTTCCTGGAATGACAACTTATATCTTTATTCTCGTATTTATCATCATGGTAACTTTCCATTGCACCTCAACTCTCTCTTTATACCTCACAAGCCACCACGGATGTCCCAATATGGATACATGACTTAATGTCGCCCTTTCATATTTCACATGCATGCCTTCAATGAGGATTTACAATTCACATCAATAACTTGCCATGTGACATATCTTCTGCCTCCATTTTCCCTCTTTTCTTCACATGGGACATAATCATAATAAATAAGGATGGTAAATTCCAATCCTTCCTTCCACTGCTTGGAATTAATATCCCTCACCCCTCTCCTGTCCTTTCCTTGGACTATTGAATGATTGGATCTCCTCCCCTAAATCTTGGCATACCATTCTCATCCTTCACGAATATTTGGTGTTAAAACCTCCCTCTCGACCTTGTACTCAAGGTGTCTCTTCACACATTTCTCTTTCTTCATTGCATGCCATTCCCTCTCTAACTTGTGGCTAGTTGTTCCTGAAGTCACCCACATTTGGGATTGGTCGTGGCTTCACACAAATGATATAACTAAAGGATTTTTGGAATCCATGTGTTTCTATCTTGATGGTTGATATATTTAAATTTGATTCAATGTGTATCTATAGTTTTGGCTGTTTCTAATTTTTGGAATGCATGTGTTTTTATTTTGATGTTTCTAATTTTTTTATTCGACGTGTTATTTTTGATGTTTTAGTTTTGCAATCCATGTGTTTTTAATTTTAGAAACCATTTGTTGCTAATTTTTATTCTGAGGTTTCTAATTTTTTGATTCAATGTTTTTATGTTTTATTTTTAGAATCCATGGGTATTTCATTTCATAATCCATGCGTTGTTGATTTTTTGAATCCTTTTGTTTCTTTGTTTTCTCTTTGTTTTGTTCGGGTATTTGACTCCCCTCACTAGACCTAGTATTATGGAAATCCATCGTAGAAATTCCTTCCATTCAATGGTTGTTTTGAATCTCGCAACCAAGGTTTCTATGGAAGAAACCAATTCCCTCCCTTCAATGACTAGTTTGAATCGCACAACCATGGCTTCTATGGAAGTAGCAAAGTTTCTCCCCACAAATACTGGTTCAAATATCTGTTTTTGGATAATAATTTAGTTTTTTTCTTATATATTAATATATTTACTCACAATTAAACAAAAATATGTGGAATATATGAAGTGTTATGTGTGGATTAAGTGATTCAAGTGTTATGTGTTGAATAGAGAATAAAAAAATGAGCGGATTAATTTAAGTGTTATGGAATATTTGAAGTGTTGATTTTTATTGTATACATTGTATATTCATCTTGAGACTGCATATTCTATATTTTTCCTATATATATTAATATTAATGTAGGGTTTGGAAGTACAAGTTCATTTTACTAATGGTGACATGCTACTAAGGAATCCTTAAAAAAATTGTCTAGGAGGCACACTATTATAGGCATTGATAAGTATAATATGAATATTGATTATTATAAACATTGGACTAATCATATTCAAGATAGCAATTTTGGAAAAGAAAAATGCACTTTTGGAACTGAAATTCACACTTTTTGAATTGAAATTCACACTTTAAGAATTGAAATTCACATTTTATGAGTTAAAAAGTGCACTTTTAGGGTTTGAAAGTAGTAAAAAAACACACTATTCAAATAGAAAAACACACTTTGGAAACCCAATATTGCTACCTTTAGAAACTAATTTTGCACTTTAGAAAGGTTGATATTGACACTTTGAAAGGATAAATTCACACTTTTTAAGTCCAGATTTTACCTAATAAGTCCAAGTTTAATGAAATAGGTGTTTTAAGTGTGTAGTATAACAAATACTAGACTACAGAACCTTCTGAAGCAAATAATTAATATAACATACAAATGTGCAAATTGTATTCTAAGTTCTATGTAAATAAAATGATTTGAACAATAATTTTAGTTTAAGGGAAAGAAAATTAGAAAATGTCTAAGGAATATTTCAGTTGGGAGCTCTAACTTCATTGATGGCTTGGGTACACTATTTTTCTTCCACAAAGTGAAGTATCTGTGTACTTAAAGGAAATGATTGGCTTAAAACTCTGATCAATCCTGATCTTTGTCTTGGTAAACTACTCAGAAAATATCAAAACAAAGTAGTGATTATAATGACGGTGAATATGGAATTCAAGTACTAAAGAAATGTTAACTTATCTAATCATAAATATCTAAACTACTATAAGAATATGCAGGCTATGAAAACCCATTTCAAAGTAAATGTTATCTATTGTGCATACCAATCTAGATCATATGCATGCTATGAAAACCCATTTCAAGGTAAATGTTATCTATTGTGCATACCAATATAGATCAGATTCTATTTATTACTTCTAGCCATAATTCATGCAAGCTAGAGTTTAACTATTGTGACAATTCTTGAGTTTATCTACTATTCAAACTGAGAGTGTATACATCGCATAAGTTGACTCGATAAAGATGAAATGCCCAAATATAAGGTACAAGCCATCATAGTGGAAATCCCACATTTCTTACTAGGACACGCTCCTACACAATGGTGATTTAATGATATCTTTATTTTGTTATGTCAATGAATTTATAATGTATAATGACTACCTTGCCTATCATGAAAAATCACCAGAATTTAACTGATGTATAAATCGATTCAAACTTAATGTGTTGCTATGGAAATGGATCTAAGCTAGAGAGTCGAAGCTATGGCTTTGTGCGTGTTTTTTTAGATCCAAATATGAAAAGTTAACGATTGTCCTTATAATAAAGTGGAAGGAAATGCAAGTGTCGATAAATAGGAATGGAAATAAATACAAATGAAAGTGAATGGAAGTATAAACAAGTGTGACTACAAGTGAATAGTAACATAACTAAGTGCAAGTGCAATTGAATGAAAATGTAACCAAGCGTAAGTGCAAGTGAATGAAGATGTGACCAATTCTAGATCTGCAACATAATGGTGAACTAAGTCAATATGTTCTAATCAATATTTATACAATTAACAACAATAGAAACATACACTACACTATAAATAAAAAATAATTGGAAAGAAGCTACACTTCCCCCCATAGGTGGGCCCTTTCCTCCTAATTGGTGAGCCTTAGCCAAGTTATATCCACTAGTAACAATGAACACTATTCTGGAAAAGATCAAATCTCCATTAACACAAAGTTTGGTACATGAGCAAAATTACATGGACAACATAGAACTGCCCATAAATAGAATCGCAAGTCTTTCTTGAACTCTCTCTCCAATTCTCTTTGTCTTCGACTGACTGTGTTTACAAATGAGAATGATCATATATATAGAGAAGACACGACTTCTAAGATGGGATAAAATCCCTTAAAATTTGGCAACTTCTTAATAAGAATATAGAGGCAGATCACAATATTGTCCATAACAACTGGATGTGGGAACGGCAATAGGCAAGGAAACTTTGATTATCCTTATCTTCATGAAATGAGTGTCTGAAGATATGTTATTAAGCACCCAAATAGAATATCAGGTTTCTTGGTATCATCGCCATATAGACATCTTTGACCAAATATCTAGGGCTGCTTCTAGGGCTGCTTGAAGATGTATGGATTCAATCTCATGAAAATACATCCATCTTATGACTTCAAGGAGAAAAACTCATGTGCGTAATTCTTCATGAACAAGCCGCAACCATTTGGATCGATGCTTTGGTACTAGAATCGGTACCGAAATCGACACTAATATAGGAAACAAGCTAAGCAACATTCATGAGTAAGATCATAGTAAAAATAAATTCAAGAAACTAAAACATAAATAATAACGAAAATGATGACAATTACCTCACATTATTCAAAAGAGAGTGATCACGCTTGAATGATTGAAAATATAGTATATGCGAGTAATAATTAACCTAGGAGAAAATCAATACGAACAAAATAGTGTGCATCATACCAGCATATGAATGGTGACAAAAATGAACAAAATAAAGGGTCATCAATGTCTGATAAGACTTGGGGAAAATAGTGAATGTCATCATAGGAGGGAATTTTAATACAATGTTCTCAGGAAAAAAAGAGGTGGGTTTGGTATCCCTTTATGGATAAAATGGATGATCTAATCTTAGAATGGGACTTTATCAATGAATCTGACTAGAGGGAAATACAAATGGACAAATAAATGGCTAGGGAAGGATCATACAGTATCACAAATTGATTAGTTTCTCATTCAAAGTGATCTCATCTTGTCAAATATTTAAATAAATTCATGAATCCCACCCTTATTTGTTTTAGACCATAAGCTCCTCAATCTTTGGAATTCATATCCAAGGCTTGATAGTAGTACATATCTGAATGTCCCCTTTACATCTAGCAAGATAAACTCAAGCTTCTAAAGTATGCACTCAAATATTGGGCAAAACTTCCTTCAAGCCACCAACTTCAAGAAAAAGGAGTTGTAGGCTCCACTAGATGAATTACAACAACAAATGGTAAATGTGTATATCTCAAAACAACCTCAAATTGAGGAAAATCTATGTGTGCCAAAATTCAAAAAGTAGTAAGGGAAGAGTTTTGGGGACTTCAATCTAGGAATACTTGGCTTAAATCAAGGGATTAAAATGCCTAATTACTCCATCATCAAGCAAGGGATTAGGAGCATAAAAAAATACCAAATAAATTAATATTGAGGATGGGATTGTCCTCGAAGACTTTTAAACCATAAAGGATGTAAACAGACAATAATTTGAACTACTATATATAAAATAAGGGGGGGATGATGTGAAATTTATTCAAGAAATGTTGGAACAGATTCCTCTCATAGATTATGAGGACAATCAAGATATTGACAAAATAATCGAGGAATACGAAATTCCCTTTACCATATGGACTTTTAAGCTTGACAAGGGCCCTATCCAAAATGGACTTAATACTGAGTTTTTAAGAGTTTCTTGGCCCACCTTAAAGCATAATTTGATTAACACACTTTAGTACGTCCAAAAAAAACACAAGTGTGGAGGAAATACTAATTCATCAGTCTTGGATCTTGTTCTTAAAGAGGTAAACCCTTCTTATTTCTCTAGATTTCATACCATTGCACTCTGTAACTCATCTTATAAAATTTTGACTAAAGTTATAACGAATCGAATTAAGAAATTCCTACCTAATATTATCTCTAAAAGATAAGGAGGATTTATGCAAAAAAGATAGATAATTGACATCATTATGTTTCAAGAATCCATCCATTCCAACTAGGCCAACAAAGATATAAGCATGATATCAATATTGATACGACCAATGCCTTTAATAAGGTCATGCACTCCTTTCTATCAACAATCCTCCATAAATTTGGATTTTCCATAAGCTTTATTCAATGGATCCACAATTTCATGTTAGGGCCCTAGAATTCCCCCCTAATCAATGGGAAACCATCTAAATTTATTCAAAAGTAGCAAAAACCAAGTCAAGGCTACCCCCTTTCCCCATTATTATACATCATAATGGCCAACTCCCTCAACATGAAATTTGGGCAAGAGAGAATAAGTAGGAATTTGCAAGGGATCTCCATTTTCAGAGGCATTATAGGAATTAATCACTCACAATCCGTAGATGATACTCCATTTAATGGAAGGATCCTCTACAATTATTTTTAAGAGATTCCAATATCTTTCCTCCCACTATCTCAATGCCTTAAGGGGGGAATCCATTAACATGAAAAGTCAAATTTATGCCTGGAATATCTGCAGTAGACTTCGTCATACCATTGCAAGGATTGTAAGATTCTCTTGTATTGAAAATTCGTCCTCATTTAAATACCTTGGAAATTCCTTATCCCAAAGTATCCGACAAATACAATATGGAAAAATACAGTAGCCAAGATCAAAAGAAATATAATTCAATGGGGAACACAATGGCTAAACCCCTGGACAAATAGTGATAAAAGAAATTCCTCTTAGGTCTTCCCCTATTACAATGCTTGGGAATGCTATTTCCAAATTAAATAACAAACCAAATCTCTCGAGCAATAAGAAAAATTTAATAGAAGGTGTAAAAACAAACACCAAAAAATTCACCTTATCAATTGGAATATTGTAAGGGCTTCCAAAAATCATTGTGGATTAGGAATCAAGGATGCACAAATCATTAAAAATATGGCTACAGGTGCTAGTATCTAGTGGAATCTATTAACATGCAAGTTGGAATGGTGAAAGCAAATTCGAATAAAAAAATACTAGATAAGAAACATAAAACATTGCATAAAAAAATCGGTTGTAAATTAGAAAGGATCACACATATAGAAACCAAGAAATGGAAACATGATAAAGATTTGGGAAGATAATATTATGGGAAGGCAACCATTAGGAATCCAAGAGCTTCTCGAACCTCTTAAAAAGTGGACAAGACAAAGGAATATTAGCAATTTTTATGATATTTGTTTTTGGTTGGGAAATTTGTGGGTCGTCTGGGTGATTAAATCCCCTCTGGCTCTTTCCCACTTAGAATGAGCCCCCACATCGCAATTCAAAGTTGCACCACTTTAGGGCCAATAGATATTTATGTAAGGGAATGGGGAAAGAAAAAATACTTGGTAAACAAGGGCTGCCTATCCCAATTCAACCTTCAATCTATCCCTTCCAAATCGTAGTTGTAGAATTCAATATGGCACTTTAATGGGTTTCCTAAAGTCAACTTATTTTTCTAGGTTGTAACTCACAATTAGACCCTTATTGTGAAACATTTGAGCAAATGACAAATCCATGGATCTTCTCACTGTAATGTTCCTAGGCCTCATTTCCTTAATAAAATGTCATACTACACTAACTAATATTAGAAACATTATTATAACCATGAAAATAACAAATGATCAAAGTATAACATAAATTCATGCTTTAACATATGAAGAATACATGTTTAAATGTTGAATTTGTCCAAGAATATAGTATTTTTCACATAGCAACAAGCCTTTCCCTCCTTCGTGTTAATTTCTCAATGGCTATACAAGATCTAATAACATTCAGCATCATAACATCATAACCATATACAAAAGGATCACCGAAAGAAAGACAAGCACAACCACACAGAAGAACACATAGATTTATCCTGGGAAACCTTAATGGGGGAGAAAACCCATAAAAAATTCCTCGATATTGACTTCAACCAAGTATAGTGTAAGGCCCAAAGAATAACACTTATAAGGACCCAAGAATAATACTAGATTGCTTCCTCTCTCCCAGATGGGCTGCTCTTTCTCTCTCTTGCGTATCTTCTTGAGTGTTATGCTTGTCCAAATGAGGGGGGAGCCTATCCTATTTATACTGACCAGATGAGAGGCCTAATAACCCAAATGGGATGACTTCTACTTGATTCCAGTGTCGAATTGCCTTGGAAGACTAAAAAATACATTTTAATAATACTTTTGTGGGTACTAATGAACCGAATTACAATGGATGTTTTACCTCAATAATTTACATTACCAAATACATCAAGGACATCCCTAATTGGAGGAAAAACATCTCTGGAAGGGGTAATAACTATAAATATACAAAATAGAATATCTTCCTCTATTACATTTCTTTAACTCTCCCTCTTAACAAAGAAGGTATTCTACAACAGTACATATGTACAACTGACTGGTGAATCTATATGTCATAGGAAGTTTTCACATCTACATCAACATCATCTGTGGAACATCATCATCACGGATATCTGGTATCATCTCGAGCATCATCATTTCAAGTATCATCTCGAGCATCATCATTTCAAGTATCATCTTGATCATCATTTCTACCATCATCTCGAGCATCGTCATCTATGGAATCATCTCAATCATCATCATCTCTGGCATCATCTCGAGCATCATCATCTCTATCATCATCTCGATCATCATCATATTTGGAATCATCTCTCACATCATCTCTGGTGTCATATTGAGAAACATCTTTGGTGTCCTCTCGAGCCTCACCATCTCTGGTACTGAATGCATAAACTTATCTGCAAGCGAATGCATGACCACTCTCCATAAGAGAGTACTATCATCCATAGGACCATCCTCAGCTGGTGAGTTCTAGGACCACTCTCATCAAGAGATCATTCTTTTATGCAGGACCATCCTCATAGAGGATATTGTCATTTGCAACTGAATGCAATATCACCCACAACTGAATGTAGTACCACTCAACATATGAGAATACTATCGTATGTAGGACCATCCTCAGCCTGTTAGTGTTAGGACCACTCTCAACAAGAGAGTGTTATTTTCCATAGGACCATCCTTAGAGAGGATATCGTTGTCTATAACTGAATCTATATATCACCTGCAACTAAATGCAGGACCACTCAACATATGAGAGTACTATAGTACGTAGGACCATCTTCATCTTGTCAATGCTAGGACCACTCTCAACAAGAGAGTGTTCTTATCCACGATACCATCCTACAAGTGAATGTAGGATTACTCTTTAGAATAGAGTACTATCGTCTGCGGGACCATCCTTAGCCAATAAGAGCTAGCCTACCACTCTCAACAAGAATGTTCTTGTTCGCAAGACCATCCCACAAGTGAATGCAGGATCACTCTCCAAAAGAGACTACTATAGTATGCAGGACCATCCTCAGCTAATAAGAGCTAGGACCACTCTCACTAAGAGAGTGTTCTTGTCCGCAAGACCATCCTCAAGGAGGATACTATTGTTTGCAACTGAATGTAGATCTTGTCTGCAAATGAATTCCAAGCCACTCTCCACATGAGAGTACTATCATCCGTAGCGCCATCTCTCGTTGGGATATTCCTATTTGAAGATACAACCAACCTTTATGGGATATTCCTTCTGAGGATGCCACCAATCATGTTGGGATCTACCCTTATTGATAAGACCAGACATACTGGGATCCACCCTCGGTGATGTCACCAACCATATTGGGATCTACCCATGAATATATGATCAGAATCTATATACAATGACGATACCATTGGGGCTCATCATTCTTTTCTTATACATCCAGCATACTGACAAACTCAAATGGCCTTCTCTATACTGGAATACCATTAATATCTCATTCTCTTATCATCACTTCCCTTTTCCAGGGATGTTCTTTCAGACTATACCAAGCTTGTCTCGAAAGTGTTCAAACTTTAAATGTGACAGAGGCTTAGTCAACACATCATCAACCTGTTCCTTTGTAGGAACATACTAGAGCTTCACGACTCCTCTTTGCACCATATCCCAAAATTTATCAAACATTGGGTTCTCTATTAGCTTGATACAACTCTACTTATCACAATAAACAATCCTGCCAATAGTTTGTGAAGCCACATTGATTCGCTACACGCTAAACATACTACAATGTACTCAACCTCTTTCTTCTAAGCCATGATATCACACCTGATCCCAAACATCCTGAAGTTCTCTCTCTATCTTCAATACTTCCTCTTTGTATCTACAATGAGGTCATTATGTCGGGTCATTGACATATCCCAGTCTTTCTCATTCAACCTTAAGGTAAAGGTTGGAACCCACTTTACTCTTGGTAAAGCCTTAGTCCATTAGGAAGTTGTCAATATTGTCATAACATGTCAAACTCAGATATCTTGTGCAGTCACTCCCTCTGAAGCAGAGCATCATCATACCTCTGCATTTGTACTCTATGTATCGAAACATTGTGTGCTAGAGTGACAGGTAGAATCCTTTGTTACTGATCTTCTATGTATCCATATTAGGTCATTGGATACCAAGATCCTTTGTCTTGAACTTTGATGAAAAGTTCCTCTTACACCCATCTATGAGCTTGTCATCCTCTATAGGATTCCATCTTCAACCTTGTACAAAAGGTTAATATCTTCATCGCTCTAGGTGATCTTCAAGCTCCTCATGTAACTGGATGTGCTTATTCATGGGTGCCTTCATACAAATCCTTTTATTTACATGTGGTTCTCTTCTCGACATACACTTCTACTTTACTAGAGAAGTGTGTCTTGGTCAATGGAGTATATCATGCCACAGTCTACAACCTCTTTCTGAGAGAAACCACGAACCTTTCTTTGTATACCTTGATGATGTCATTTGTTGCATACTTGATCTTGTAGATCCACATGGAAGACACTACAGACTTCCCTTCAGGTCTCGGAACCGCATCGTAGACATCATTCCCCATGATCAACCAATACTCTTTGATCATAGCTTCTTCCATTTCTCCTTGGCTACTTCCTCATACCTAGAAAGGCCTGCATCAATGATGTCCCTCAACTGTTCCACATAACTAAAGTGTTTCTAAGTCCTCTTACTTTAGTTGGAAGTCCCGTCATACTTTTCTGTATCTTGAATTATCTATCGTGCCCAAGGTGGTATTCATCTCTCGAGGTGGATCTATCGCTCTCTTTAGGTCATATCATGACTCTTATATTATTCTGAAGCTCTTTCTTCTACCACGGTGTCTCTGGCCCTGGGAGCTTCATATTCATATTCATGTATATTTATTGGATTGTATCTTCTAACTGAACTATCGTCACTTGTTATTCGGAACAAGTCTCTTCCTTCTTTTCTTGTAGGTGATTGTACAAGATTTACTACAAGATAAATACATTAGTAGCATGGTTAGAAACATTTCATAAGACATATTCATAATCACAAATTGTTATTCCTAAAGATATAATCATGCAACTATTTTAGTCAATACAACATTCATCCATATCCGTATAAACATGGAAGCTCTCTAGATGCCTTCCATCTCTACCATAACATTATTGAGATTGTGCACTAATCCCAATATGTTAGCAAAGAGATTTCAATCTAGATAAGTAGAAATGGAATGTTGTATAGAACCATAGGCCACTTACCCATCACATGCATATTAGTAGTATAATGTTCATTAATGCAAATATTCTATCATGCATAATACATTTCCTTGAACATAGATATGTACACAACTAAATAATTTCATTTAAGAAATAGGAAATGGAAATTCAAATACTTATCTTTATTTGTTTGGTGGGTGGACCCTTCTTGATAAGAATAACGGGAGCCTTCTACTTCGTCATTTGATCCTAGGAACCTGTGTACTGGTTCTAAGTGTCACTAACTGCATTCCTTCTTACCCAAATAATGAGACAGATAAGAGTATGGTCTTTGTCTTCACTAGTATAATTCATGTTCCTCATCACTTGAGGAATCTTCTTTTTCTTCTCTGAATTAGTTGGTTTGTCATCTTCAGCGGTGTGAGCATGATGTATTTCCTTGTTTGAATTCTTGTTGAAGGAGTTTCTATTTTTCGGGAAATCTATGGAGTATTGTCCCTTATCATCACAAGTGTAGTATCGAATGTTGGAAGGATTCCTTTTGTATTCTATTGTGATGATGGTCCTTCTTCTTTCTATGATTTATTCTGTAGTAAACTGTGAGCTTGATCTATAGTTGCTCCAATCTTCTCATCTCTTGTTATGAGCATAGCTTCTTCTTGTGTGCATTCTTCGCATAGTTTACTGAAAGAGGTCAACTTCCTTCTTACACATATTTCTTGAGTGAATGAATCCCATGATCTCAGGAGTCCATTCAAGGTTGCAATATCAGTTAAAGGGCTAGGCTGTAGTGTAGGCAAAAAACCTATCCATGTTCTAATTGTACCATTTTTGAAATCAAAACCATGTCTACTAGTCTACGGTCATCATTATCAGCCTAAGGAAGTTGAAGGAGCTCAAGCTGAGCATCAATCCTAGAACTGGCCTTTCCTAAGGTATGATATCTTGATTCAAGTTCGGTTAGATAATTTCCCAAGACAGAATTAGCAGATTCATTACCTTCTCCTAGCTTAGTGACACTATGCTTCATGTAAGGTTCTCTCAAAATTTTAATCTAATTCGGGGTACCCTTAAGAGGTAACCATAAATGAGACCAATCTAAAGCAAAATAACCTTTTAACCTGGAAGACCAATATCGGTTCAGAATAAGCCCATATCCATCAGGTATGTCAGCCACCATAATGTCAATAAATTGATATATCTTGTTATTTGCAGATAAGCGTATGAGAACATTCTTCATTTCTCCCACTACTTTGACACCCGTTCTATCTAGTTTCACTACTTCCCAGGCTGTAGGCTATAGGCTTCCCATTAAGCTTTTTACAAAATTCAAGTGGCATAACATTTACCGATGATCTAGAATCTACCAAGCAATTATGCACATTATGATTCAACACTTCTAGAGTCAAAAGAAAAGGTGGGGTTTTAGCTTTTTCTTCCCAACTTGGTTCGATGTCTTCTTCTCCCGGCTGGTTTTTAGTGGGTACATCTTTTTTAAGCTCCTCAATTTTTTTAGTGTTTCCCTCATTAACATCTATCTATTCTTCCACATGTTTGATAGGCTCGTTGATTGGCTCTATTTCCTGATTGACAGTAGTGACTTCAGGTGTTTTATCTTCAACATTGGCATTTATCTGTCTCTTGACATTTGTTTGCAACCTCTTGATATTTGAAACTGTTGCATTGTATTTAATTATCAGGTCCATATTTTTTGTTGCTATTGGTGTGTATTCATATTTAAGAGTGCTCTCTTCTATTTCGAAAAGTGAGACACCATCCCATAAAAACATGGTATCATTATCTTGTTTCTCTATGGTCTTGTTATTATTTTCTTCTTTACCAATGTCCTTATTCAATTTAGAGTCCAGCAGCTGATTCATTACCAATGTCATCGAATTTAACCTTTGAGGACAATTCTTTTCAGAATGAGGTTGTTGGTGAAAAGTGCAGAAATTGTCCCCCCCTACCTCTGTTATATTCATTAATGCTGAATTGGGTGGAGGTATCTTCAATTGGTTGTTATCCTCCCTTTTTTGGTAGTATGGTTTATAAGTTTTCTGAAGTTCCCTTTCTTTCTCCAGATCTATTATTCGGTTGGAGAGTTTTTGAATCATTTTCAGCATTCCCTCAAAATCATGTGATTTCTCCTCTTTAGGTTTAGACAACAATAAGGTTCTTCTCCCAGTAGTTTTTTCTTTAGGTTGTTCGGGATAATCTTCTATACTTTCCTTTTCAGCTTCTACCCTTTCTTCTTCTTCATAAGTCTCTACCAACGTAGGTCTGGCTTTCATTTTGGCAAACATGGCTAGCTCGGGTCCTAGGGCTGAGGTATAATATTCAATTAGGACCTTGTCTGAAGGTCTCTCAGTTTCAGAAAAGTTCTTTAGGTATGTTGAAAACCTTTGAGTGAAATGATGCACCTTCTCATCTTTCTCTTTTTTTTTTAAACCAAGACCTTTCATTAGTGAGGCATGTATCTTTTGGGCTGCGTATTTACTTCTAAAAATCCTTTCGAAGGTGTCCCAATCGGGAATAGAGTTTGCAGGAAAACCGAAGTACCAGGATGTTGTTGTTCCTTTAAGGGTATGTGGGAATAATCTACAGACAACATCTTCGTACTCCCCAGCCCTTAACCCTTCTACTCCTAGAAAGAAACTTTGCAAGTGGTCATCTACAGCAATCTTTTCATCAGGATCAAACTTAGGCAGTAGCTTTTCAAAAGCTTGAGGTAGGTTATGCAATGGAGGTGTTAGGTTCAAAGGTGATCTAGCTCTCCAAGCCGGCAATGGGTTGGGTTGGTTCACATTTCTACTAGCCATGAGCAAAGGTGAAAGAACAGGAGTTTGAGTAAAGAGCAATGTAAGGTGAAACTGGACTTACTTGCTTCAAAGGTAGAACAAAACCTATAAGTACTTGGGTTAGGTCAAAAGATTCCAAATATATGTTGGTGGGGTAATCTTGGGAAAATAGGTTTCCACGGCCAGCCATGCACTAGCGGCCCTCCTTCTAGCGCCAGAAACTGTTGAGGCCTAGAAATTCGCAGGTGACAACAGCAAGGGATTCTCCCCAGTTAATGTTCCCAAATAGCCCGTGACTGTTTGGTGTAGGGAATCCGTCCAGTTTGTGGTCTAGCTAACGTAGGTCAAGTAACAAAAACTAAAAGGGTTTACCAGTTGCGGCCCAGTCCACCGTATATATTTTTGTATTTTAACTTAAGATATGATATGCACGTGCCTAATTAACAATGCAAGGTGATAAAGGATGTAAGGAGTAGTCACAAAGTGATGCGCAGGTTCTTACCTCTCATCTTAGAACTCACAAGCATCTAAATCATATAAACAGTAATGAAGTAAAACTAACTATCTATCTATCTATCCCCGGGGAGCCAAATTGTAACTTATTTATGAGTAATGTATATTATACATGCATTATAAAGAGAAATTACAGATATATGATGTTCCTTCCTACAACACATGAACGATTAAAGATATTTAGACAATCAGATAGCCAATTGTTCATGAACAACATTCATTACTCATGGTGGAAATTTCACAGAATGAACCAGAAATTGTTCAAACAAGAACATAGGCTCTAAGAGTTAGAACGATCTCACAGTTAATGGACAAAAAGCTGGAAAAATGAAATAGTTCATCTTTCACCAATCCATAGCATAACATTTGAACGTCCACCAAACTTTCTCCGACAGGCAAACAATAATTCTTTATTGCAAAAAAAGTAGTTCTTCTTACAATCCTTCCTTTTGTCTAACTGGGAAAAAAGCCCCTTGTTCTTCTAAGTCCTCTATATTTATACAAAAAGAATGAGACTGTTGGGCTGCCCACAAATAACCCTTGGGCTTCCCAACTCTTCGCCTCCCAAAATTTCACTTTCATTAAGTGTTTACAAAATTGTTACATATTACAAAAGTGAACAATCATTCATGAGGAGGGCCTTGCTTGAGTATTTAGAAATTTCTTCCAAGCTAAAGCCTCTGAGGCGATGCCTTCAAACTCGGAAGGTTCCAAAAAATGAATGTTTATCTCGAACTTTGCAGCCTGGTTCTTGATGGCTTCAATTCTGGCTACACTCAAACGAAGTTGATATTCCAATAGCTGCACACTGATTGCGGAATGATCTACTTCATTGTGTAAGGTCTGGTCATCGAGAGCCTTGATGTGCTGTATATTTTATTCCTCCTCTTGGTACCTCTTCTGCAAAATTTCCACAAACAAGTTGTGGTTCGGAAAATCATCTATTCTCTACTCAGCTTCCACTTGGCATCGGTTATAGGTAATCAAGAGCCTTCTGAAGAATTCTGTGCATGCCCCTTTTGTCTTTCTACCAGCCTTTTTGAATTCCTCGGCTGTGTTAATAGCAAACTCTAATAAGTCGTAATCATGCTTAAGGGCCTGTCTATCTTTCGAGGGCAGCTCTGCAGGAGTTTCTTCATCATCCTCTAGTCTTTCCATCCTTGCTGTCAGGACTTCCAGGATGTCCTGATATCTATCAACAAAGTAGGAGGAGGTCTCCAGAATCTCCTCCAATCGACCATCTACTTGCAAAACTTTGCATCTTTCCTCTTCTATGGATGTCTACAGCTGAAGCATCTTGGCCTTTTGTGCCAGCACATGTTCCTTGAAAGGTTGGAGATTAACCTCCTGCTCTTTTTCTTCCTCCAAAGCTATTGTCAGAGAAGTGATATGCTCTTGAAGATTTGTCTCTTGTTCTTGAGACTGCCTCTCACTTGCCTACAAGGTGGTCTTTTGCAGCTCTAAGTCCTCTATCTTTCCCAACAGTTGTTCCTTCTCCACCCTTAACTCTTGATGCTCTTGTGGATTTTCTCCAGACACTCTTGTGCAGTCTCCATAGATCTTCTATCTGCTTGGAGGACCTGCAGTTCAGCCTTTGAAGACTTCATCTCCTTTTGCACTTCTTCAAACTTTCTCTTCAACTTATTGTTTTCTTCTCTTTCCTTTCTTAATGTGTCTTTCAGCTGAGAAGAAGACTTCTTGGATTGCTCCTGATCTGTCATTATTTTATCTACATTATCCTCTAAAGCGTGGATCAATGCAGCTCCTGCTCTAATAGTGAATCTGGGATCTCGGTCTATTCCATATACAACGGTCGTATCCGTTATCATCTTCCCAGACAGACCTCCGGTTTCAACCTTCTTTTCAGTTCTCTTCACTATCCTCTTTATTTCCTTGTCATAGAAGATAGTATTAAAATCAGGGATTTCTTCCCCTATCTTCTGTTCAAAGGGGACCAGTTTAAGTGTGGGGACCATAGGCTGTCTAGGTGTGCTGACAGCAGGTACTTCTGGGTCCTGAACCTCGGGGTTCTCCACGTCCTGGGTCTGAATTTGAGCTTTGTTAGAGGCTATTTTTATGTCGCTGTCTGGGTCAGCTTCATCCTCTCTGCCTCCTATTTCTGAAGCTCCTCATCAAGATTCCTTTTCCTTTCTTCTTCTTCAATTCTTGCATCTTCTTTCGCTTTTCTGGCTGCCTCTTATGCAGCTCTTCTTTTCTCTTCCTCTTCTCCCTTCAGCCACCCTTCAGCTTCCTGGGCTAACCTTTGGGATTCTTCGTTTCTTTTCCTAGCTTCCTCATTGGCCTTTGCTTACTCATCTTGCCCCTTTCCACCTTTGGTGGTTATCTTATTTTTGAACCTTGTCCTCAAGGCTGTTATGTTCAATGCAATGCGGAAGACGGGCTCTTCTCTGTCCCAATGGTGAGTGTATTCGAAATGGACGTTGGCCTCTTTGCAGTGTTCAGCAACCTTGTTGTGGGAGTCATTCCTGTGGAAGGGAATTTCACCAAAATGAAACTTATCCAACTCTTCCACGAACTCATCTACCTTCTTTACTCTGGTAAACTTATAACTCCCCAACTTGAAAATCAAAGGGGGATAGGCAGCCTTCTTATGTTCAAATAAAAAGCTTCCTATGCCATCCAGGAAGACTTGCCTTACTGCCTCTTTATGAATGATTTAGTCTGTGGCATATTTGGGCAGTAGGGAGGGTGCTCTAGAGCCTCCAAACATTCTGAAGTAGAGCCCATCCTCAGTCAGATAATAATCCACATATTCTTCAATTACCTGCAATGCCTCTTCTGACATGCAGTCACATTCTTTCAGAAAAATGAGAGTATACAATGGCATGATAAAATGTTCACAAACCTCCCAATAGTGACTGTGGTACTTGTGAGCCCACAGTGGCTTGTATGCAGAATAAACAGGTATCCTCTCCCTGTCCCAGATGCACCTTAGGCTGGGGAAAGGTTGATTGCATAGTATACAATCAATGAGTATGGAACTCATGTAAAATTCTGACCTCTTTTGGGACACTCCTCCCAAAGCTGAGGCCATATAGGCTGAAAGACTATTTGACACTATGTTGGCCCAGTTGAAAATAGTCCCCTGGGTTGTGACATAAAAAATAATTGGCATCCACTCCAATTTGAACCTCTTCCCATGAGCTCTCCCAAAATCCTATTAAGCATTAAGGCGATGAACTTGTATGGGGTCCTTAAGCTCGCTGTGTCATATTCTCCCGTTGGCCTAGTTCTAAAGTTTCTTCCAGGCAACAGCATTCTCTTGAGGGTCTCGACGAGGTCCATTCTGATGTTTCTCAACCAATCTTTAGACAAAAATATTTGTGCTTCTGGCAGGTGGTAGGCCAGGACTACATATCCTGGGCTCTAAGCAGCATAGCCTTGTTTGTCAACATTCTCAAGGATCATAGTGGTGACATCTGCCCTGGGTAGAATCCACCCAATCACTTCAGAGAATGGAAAGAGCTCTGGTCTTGTAGCAATCTTCATCAGTGAAGACATTTCTATGTTTGCGTATATTCCTTCTTCCTCAAAGCCTATATCAGGCACCTCTCGGCGCGTGATCAACCTATAGATGTCTCCCCACTGGTACTCAGGCTCTACACTAGTTATGCACGTGGTGTCCTCATAGATATATTCGGTCTTGGTGATAATTTCCATGTAGGGATCCTCTTCGACTACAGGGACCTTCTTCTTTTGTCGCTTCAACATTTTGAGTTTGGAATCTTCCTGTCATATATGAAATTATAATCATTAGGCCATTTCCGGATGAGTTGCAAACAACGTATAGTGTTTACCTCATCTGTGTTTAACATGATGGAAATTAATTAAATGAAGCAAATATGTGCAGACTAATACTTCTGTCTAATACTAAAAACAGTTCCATCAACAAAACTCGAGTGGGAAACAACTCTACATTAAAATGAAGGAACCTCGGGCTCTCTGCGGGCACCATGATCATTGCGCTGCGTGTGTAATGTTCCAAGTATGGTGTACAGACCTGAAAGCTCTCCAATTCTGTTAATTGTATTAAAATTTATGAACTGGAAATAGTTTGCGCAATGACTCCTCTGACTGGGAAAATAAAGGGTTTATTCTGGGAAATTTTGCAGACAAACAGAGTGAGCAGCGGGCAGCAACCAAAGAAAATCAGACATTGAATTTACTCTCCCCTAACACATTTATATCTAGTGCCATTTAGGGTTCAGAATCCGCACTGCGGAAAAGTACTACCACGCTTCTGGGCAGCCAAACCGTGCAACTAAGGAGAGTAGTTCGGTCTGTTTCAACCAGGGGCTTCTGGAAACTTGTAGAGGTTTATTTCAGAATTAATATAACATGAATAAAGGATTTATATATTTCATTTATGTTCTGGAAATTTCTAACAAGTTTCGGTTGAATTTGGGATTTTTGGCAGTTTTGGCCAAGGAGAACCCTGCGCAGAGGAGGATGAAAAAGGGTGGTATGACCCCAAAAAAAAATGGTTCTGGAGGTTGATATGGGAAATTAGGCCTGTTAATGACCTACAGGAACTTACATATCTCAGTTTGAGTTTACAGAACCTATTTTGCATCAATTTCAATAAAACTAGTTATTAAAAACTAGTAATCTAGCTAGGGTCTTAAAAGGACTATTAAATCACCTCAAATTAAATTCTGTGAAACATGAGATTTATAACAGAGATAAATATGGGTTCTCTGAACATGAAAATTTATTTCAATCCCTTTCCCATCATGGAATTTTCATTACAAAACTCATATTCACTCAATTCCCCCCCATACAGTGATAAAATAGGATCTTTTAATGAAACTGAGATATCTAGACCTGATAAATGTAATTTTCAAAGTATAATGACACTACAGAATATAAATAACATTATTTACTGACCATTACAAAAGGCTTCCAAAATTAAGGGGCAGGAGGCCCAGAACATGACCGGCAAAAGAGGTTGTGAGCATAGGTGAAGCATGGGATTCACTGTATCTCAACTTGAACGTGTTGGAGGCTGAAAATAAATCTGATAATACTTCAATGGCTGCAATTTAGCACTCCATACCTGCAATAGAAAGAAAGGGAGATAGAAGAGAAGGGAGGAGGGGTTTGGGGACCATCACCCAATGTTCTGAGGCACAACACTCAGAGAGTATTCTCACATAGCATAACCACAATATCAAATCATAAAAATTGAAGCAATGGGTTCAAATTCATCTTTTATAGAATTATGGATGATCTGCTTAGTAAGTTGAGGTCAATGGTGACCTGTTAGAGCAAGTCAACCCCATGGTGACCTAACGCTAGCCACAAAAGCACCCCCTTTGGGCAATTAGGAAAGTAGGACCATGTGGAATTGTTTCCAAGTCCAAATCATCCTTAGCAATTAGAATGTGTGCCCTCCCTTAGTCAAAAGCTGCCTCTTTTGAGTTATGACAGCTTTTTGCTTTTCCTGGGTCATAAGGAAACTTTTTCTTTCCTTTAAAAAGTTTCTTTCTTTTACCTCGATCTGCTTCTTCTACTTTTAGGCAACCTCCCTTTATTCTCCTTCTTTCTTTTGACATGGACATTCTTATTTTTACCAAGCCAAGTTAACTAGCTTTCCCCAATGCACCATCCTGACATGGAAGCCTTAATTCCACATCATTATTGTGCATAATAAATAAAATTGCTGAAATAAAATTAAATACATGCCTTAGAACAATTATTAGTAAAAATTTATCCTAGGAGGAATAATTAATAACAACTTGAGCCCCTAGGAACTTAGCATGGTCAACACTTTTAATGGTCAATTTAAGGGGACATGACAGCGTGGAACGATAGGGGGACAGACTTATTCACTCCATTCAACAGTGTGCTTTCAGGAAAAACACTACCTGTGCGTCATCTATGGTCCGTCTAAGGTTATGCGGTGCTATACAACCCCCAACCGGCTCAGGTTCGACTCCGACTGTGAACTGGGTCGCTTGAAACAGCATGGTGAAACACGGCTTTGGTTTGAAGGATACGAGCAACATGAGAGGGGGAAACTAGTCTAACACTTCGCAGGGAGGCCATGAAAAACCTTCCCCAAACGGCCTATCATCAAACGAGGCAGACTAGTGCAGACAGCATAACAGCCGTCTGCACCAATTTCCCCAACCAAGAAGTGCAGGGTCGAAACACATAACGGCCATGGAGGAAAAATACCCCGTGGGCCAACAAAACTCCCCTCTGATAGTTATGCTACACTCCCCCAGCATATATACATGTAAACGACGGGGCCAAGGGAAAACGGCCGTGAAAAAACCTAATCATGGAACAATCATCAAAACGCTTGAATGGAATGGGATAATGCATATAAGAGCCGACATGGCACTGCTGTGTGACCGGTGGGAAGAGGACTGTTAAGCTTCCACGTTTGAGCCACCTAGAAACGAGGGCCTGGCGAGTTCGAGCGAACGACAGCACATGAAAGCGATAGTGCACGATAGTCAAAATAACAATAGAATAATCAACATGCTCAACCCCATATATATATATATGGTCAACCATAAGCGGCGGGAGAAAGAATCGGACGACGAAAACAAAAGGATCGGAGGTCACAAGAACAACTCCTTCCGTAGCGTTGGGTGGCAAAACAACTAGGAGAACCACCGAGACATCCGAGAGAAGTCAATAATGCGTCAGAGCTCGCAATACTAAACGTTGGAGTGATAGCGGAATAAGGAGCCGCAATGGCGGAATCATAAAGGACACGACCTTCCGCAATAGGCAAAAATCTAGATCGGAGGAAAATCAACTAAATGACTGGAAAGATAGTGCTTTTTGCAGCCGCAACAGCAGAAACACAGAGCTTAAGGATCAATGAAACAACATGCGGGGTATGAAAAATTCAATGCATTATCGGGGAACTTCGTAGTCTATCGTCCACAACTACGAAGAATGTAGTAACAAGATGTTTCGACATGAAACCAAAAGTCAGCCAATTGAAACAAAATACATCGGAGAAAAATATCGAAGCTAAAGCTTATTATTTCTCCGTAACGACGGGAGCGCAAACAAATAAAGTTCTGACTCAAACATTGGAAAATGCATTCAAAGGCAATGATAAGCTTAAAAAAACAGTGGATCATTTTAGGCATTAGGAAAAGTCTTTCTGAAGAATCATTAAATCAAATCAAAGAATTAAATCAAACCAATATAAGCAAAAGGAGGGTCTCGAAATTTTTTTGAATTTTAGGAAAATGTTGCAACTGCAACACCATCAAAAATTCCTCGATATAGAATTCATCCAAGTACAGTGTAAGATCCAAAGAATAACACTTATAAGACCCCAAGAATAATATTGGATTGATTCCTCTCTCCCATATGGACAGTTCTTTCTCTCTCTTGCACAACTGCTTGAGTGTTCTACTTGTCCAAATGAGGGAGGCACCTCTCCTATTTATACTGATCAACTGAGAGGCCTAATAACCCAAATGGGATGACTTCTCCTTTCTTTCAGTTTTGACTTTCCTTGGAAGACTCAAAAATACATTTTAATAATAATTTTGTGGGTACTACTGACCCGACTTACAACAAAGGTTTTACCTCAAGACATTACATCACCAAATACATCAAGGGCGTCCCTAATCGAAGGAGAAACACCTTCGGAAGGGGTGATAACAATAATAATACAAAATATAATATCGTCCACAGTTACATTTCTTTGACACTTCGATGTCCATAATGGAATTTAACCTCCCTACAAACTAGGAGCCTAGTCGGGTTCCTAGATCCAAGAAACCTTTTAGTTTCTTGGCCCTATGTTTCCTTGACTCTAAGACCAATAATGCACAATATCTCTTAAAAATTATTCCATGAACATATTTCTTCCAGTAATTCTTCCAGCTCTCAATCTACTCAACCTCTCTACAACTCTTGAAAAAAAATAACTCCCCCTCAACACCTCTTCACTTTCTCTATTTATCCAATTTCCACACACCTCCCCCAAGTCTCCTCAACCACCTACATTTATGGCTATCAACCACTCCTATAGATTAGGGAAAATATATCTAAAATAAATAATGAATTGCATAAGATATAATAAAATGGAAATTCTTTCTTTTCATGTTAGCTTATAAATGAAATTGGCATTTTCTCTCAAAATTTATGGCACCCCACCATAACTATCTAGTTAATCATATCAACAATTAATGAAAGTTAAAAAGAATATGTAATGCTAGTAGATATTTATATGTATTCAATATACTCTCTACAACCATTAAACATCAGTTAGTAATTAATACATCTATTAATTATATTACTGTACATGTACAAAGTATATGTGCTTATCTAGTGTATACATACTTGCACATTTACTAATTATAAACAAGCATTCCTATAATGCATAGTTCTTGTATGTTCTCATTCTCATCCAAGTATGCAAGATAACAAATAGAAATCTCAACATCTAATAATCACATTAGCTTACAATAATTCAGTACAAACAACACACCATACTTGTAACATCACACATGAGTAAAGCAAGACATTCAACACACAAAAGTTACCAAGTTGTTAAATAACTAATTCACAACATCCTTCTAATTGTACATCGAACCATATTTACTCCATAACCTACTTCTATCTTCAACACAATATCCATTCCTATATTGAATATCTTGGAGCGCCAACTATATTGACCTAACCCCATATAGAACCCATAAGTAGAAGTTTCGATTATATCGACCAAGCAGGAAACTGAAATTCATCATCACACAACTTGGGGAGCGTGTCTCCGCACAACCCTCCCATGAATCCAGGTTTCAGAGTATACATAGTGGAAAATACTTCCACCCCCCCTTCTATAACTAGGGTTGACACCCTATATTGAGCCATACTGTACAGTTATTTTTCTTATAGTCGCGTCGTTGAAAAATCATTCTTGGAAAGCTTCGCATCTTGTTAAAACAACACTTACCCACAGATCATAGTAATGTTTGAGATTCACATTTAATTCATAACAAATTGATATCACTTCATTATCCTCTTAATTTTCGAGACATCTTGTGCCCCTTGGCACCTTAGTAATCTAACTATCTCAAATCTAATAACATGTAGGTTAACTCACCACTAACATAAATCTCATGTACAAACATATCCAACTCTTTCCGGTGGTAATATATATAGCTCAAACGACATTTAAATAGTCATGTAAGTTCATTTGCAATATATATAGTACTTGTTCTATATCCAATATACAAACTAAATTAGCATCCACATGCCGATATTCTACCTTCATTTTGCATGGTCAATTGAAATAAAATATTCATCACCAAAAAAAAATTTAAAAATCATTTAATATCCACACATATAGCGAGTCCATATGTTCACATAGTCAACAATCTTAATCAATCTAACTGAGTCCAATAGATAATAAGAAAATAAAATGCTAACTAGTTTGCATTAGAGTTGTAATTTCCAAAGGTCAAATATGGGGTGTTGCACTCACTGCATTCTCTGTAAAACAAATCAAGATACACAAGAAGAATCTATTTTTGAAATGTTGTTACACACAACAGGTCTGACACTTTTTCATCCAACAACTACACTATACAATGGACTTCTATGGAAAGTTAGAATGATATGTTTCTATATTGGAAAAGCAAGTATTAAGTTTACTTTCTTAACAAACTTGTTCTTAAGTGGGCACGAAAATCCATTCCCAAATATATTTTTTGGAAGGTATGGTTGGTAATAAACAAAGGAATCTTCTAAGATGAGGTGCATCCACCAAGGTTAACACCTGTCAAGTATTTGTTGAGAGTATAGCTTCGGGAATCATTCCCATGAGACTTGTGTGATATCAAGTCCAGAATCTATGTCATATCAGGTTCAGATCCTCTCCATGGAACTTATGTCGTATTAAGTTCACTAACTTATGTTGTATTAAGTTAAATAGCTTATGTTGTATTAAGCTATGAACTTTTCCTATTCGGGAGAGATGTTTGTACTAGGATCTTATGTCATATTAAGATCATGAACTTATGTTGTATTAAGGTTGGAGACTTGTGTTGTATCAATTCTGGACTTTTGTCGTATCAAGTCAAATGATTCTCATAGACGGTGCCCCGTGAGATGGTTCTCTTTAACTGGATACGATATTCTGTTGTATCAAGACCACATGACTTATGTTGTACTAGGTATCGAGGATATACTATGTGATGTACGACTAGTCATGGTCACCAGGTGCTACAAGTCTCCTTTAGGGATTAGCTACCCATAGAGTCATTTAATTTAACATATGACCATATGAACTGGGGTAATACATATGACCATAGGTTCAGAAACAATTCTTATGAGTATGATATGATAGATGATTAATTAAAGAAACACATATAGACCATGCAGAGATAATTAATATGAGCACAAAGATAGAGAGAGAATTTGAATTTCCCATGTATGCCTCCAACTGAACTCATATTAATAATACATCAGTTGAGTCTTAGTTGTGATAAACAAGTTTCAGTTAATTAAGGAATTAACTCCTTAATTGATGCAAAGTGGTTGTTGAAGATGACATTGATGGAGAAGCACTAGTTCTGTTCAGTTACATTCAGTTCTATTCAGGCATGTCCAGTTACATTTAGTTCAGTTCAATTACATGCAGTTTCATTCAGTCCAGTTCAGTTCAATCGGTTAACAACTCAATTAGAGGCAATTAAACTTAATGAATTAATGGAGGGAACATATCTTCAATGTGGGAAGTAATTATGAAGTGTCAACTTGGAACCAAGTCTATGAGGGCACAAGGTTGAATATGTACAATGTTCACAGTGTTAACAAGTTACTAAAGCATGCAACCATTCACTACCTTCTTTGTATGACTGAATTTGGCTTGTAATTAAAATGCTATGAACTTGGCAAGACCAGTATAGTGTTCCATTTGATCTCTCCTCTTTTATCCTCTCTAATCAAGAAATATGCTATTGTGTTGTAATCATTATCTTTCAATTATCAAACATACTCTAAGATTGTTTTCTGGTTTTTTTATCCTCCGAATCGGTGGAGGTTTTTCCCAGGGTACATCATGTGTTCTATGGTTTGATTTATTTGTGTCTTTGGATTATTGATGAGATCTATCTGCACTGAAATTGTAGATTAAAGTTTTAAAGTTAAAGTATCTTCATATTTTTTTCAAACACTAACATGGTATCAGAGCAAGAGTGTGAAGGATATTATTTTTTCCCATGCAAGCTAAATCCTGCGTGATCTTGAAGTATTGAGCAAAGATCTTGGAGTCATGGAATCAATCTTCATCCAATCGAAATACTTGATGGTGCTTCCAACTTCAAAACATGAAAGGAAAGAGTGTTAAGCATTCTTGAGGATCATGATCTAGATGTCTACTTGACCTCAGTGAGTGAGGAGTATTTATCCAATATAGGGCGAATTAAAGAGCAAGTCAATATGCACCATTTATGTCACTTTTCAGGAGACAAATTTCATGGAGAAATTATGATCAATATGTGAGGAAGAAGACAAAACGGTTGAAAACCCACTTCCCAAATGGGTCGATTTAGCTTATGAATGAGTGGATTTCAAAAGTTTGCAACTATTTGGGAGTTACAATCATAACTTTGCAGATGAAATCCTCATAAGTTCGTGTTATAGGCGTTTTCCCAAAGTGGAAGAATTGATGGGACAACCCCAAGATCTATGGTTTAAATATTATCATTATTCAATGGATCTTGTATGTGATGAGATACTAACTCATTCGAATAAGATGATGATGATCGTTGGAAGAATTTTTCCTGAAGAAGAAAATTTACTCCAGGTTGTATTGGATCTAGTTTCCCCATGCAAAGATTCACTACCTCCTGCATGCACTCAAATTTGCAAAGAGATCAAGATCGAGCTATTCCAGTAATATATGCAAGGAAGCATAGATCAATAGGGAGAAATCAAAACAGTAAAAGATAAGTACTTGATTTTTTTATTATATGCTATTTAGATCTATATGCTTTTGAATGTTTTCATTACAGTCATATAGAAATTCATATTCATGGGATTAGGAATTGTGAGCATATATGTTGATTGTCTTTCCTTTATTGGAAAATAACAAAATTCATAAGATATGAATATAAAACATGCATGATTATTTCATAATATATGAATATAGAACTGAAATATTGTTTCATAAGATATGAATATAAAGCATGCATGATTGTTTCATTAGATATGAATATATAGCTGCATGATTGATTCATTAGATATGAATATACAGCTGCATGTTTGTTCATAAAAATATGAATATAGAGTTTGCATGATTATTAATGATATATGAATATTGGTTTGCATGATTATTTGATTATCATATGCTTTTATAAAATTAGATTTTGTTTTATCACAATCTGTATTCCTGGCCTTGGAATTATGTTTAGCATATACATTATTTTTCTGTCTTTATTGGCATTATAGATCTCATGACTCCATATTTTGCAAAATGATATAGGACTGATATAAGATTCATGTAGGACTGATATATTCTCATATAGCACTGATATAAGGCTGAAAACATCCTTCATAAGACATGATATTTAGGGCTGCATGATTGCTTCATAAACTGTAAACATAAGACTACATGATTGGCCAAATAGAGAGCTACATGCTTACCTCATAAGATATGAACATGGGGTTGTATATTTCTTTCATAATATAAATATTTGAACTGATATATGAATAATATAGAGCTTCATATAAGTACATAAGATTATAATGGGTTATGTTAAACCAGTTGGTCAATATCTGCACATAACTATGTAAATCATTATCAATATATTGAGAGTACTTCATATAAAATTCGTGAGTATAAATGGTTCTAACCATTAGAATAATTTGTTTTGTAGGAAAAATTAATATGTCCTTACCTACAAGTAAATAAGGACATGAATGTGGATTCATTCAGATGTCTGATCCTGAAAGAGAACAATTCAGGAGGTTCCTATACCTCTTGGGAAGCAAACAAAATAGATGGCTTAATTCTATTCTAATAGATGTGAATACTCCTGAAGATATTCTATCTTAATACAGTCATGTGTCAAAGAAAAGTTTCATATATAGATGAACATAAGCCTCTGTGATGGAGGACCCAAATTATGTTTCTCACATTCACATGGTGAGAGGGTGTAGCTAGACTTGCTAACTCCTGAAGAACTAGTGTAATCGGTTGATGTACCTCTTGTAAAAAAGGAGACTTGCATGATGCTCATAATTCAGAAGGAATCTTAAAACAATATTCAAGAAACTTGTTATGCTTTTTATGATTATAGGTGTGGCAATCACCAGATAATATTTTCCTTAGTTAAGGAAAATGTGCAACAGATATCCTGAAGAGTTTCAGGATGATGGATTAAAATTCTATGACCATCTATATGAATACAAATCTGAAGTTTAGATCAGATTTGAAATATCTTAAAAGTTAGTTGAGATGAACCCAGTTAGTCATAGGTCCCAGGATCAGTCATGTCCTTTACAGTATATACATAGATATGTACATAGCATGTGTTGTTGTACCTACTTGGTACAAGTGTATGTGGACTCAGATATGTCTTGGTTAGTAAAATAGAGTTTCAAAAGATATATGAAACCTGACCAGTATAGTGATCAATGAAGGATCACATAAGTTTCTCTAGATAGAGCATGTTGACTAGTAGTCAATCTTTATCAGGTTTCTAGTCAATTACTTTTGAGATCTAATACATATCCACTTCTGAGAAGCATTTCCAACATTCATACTAAGCCTCTGTCTGGTACAAGATTGGTATAGTACAAAAAGACTCTTCCAAGTGAAGAGGGAGTATTGATGTGTGCAGAACCAGATAAAATCTCCATCAGCTAGTCATGGTACATGACTGAGGCAACAAAGAGTTGTGTTACCTTGTGGAGAGAGTCCAGATGAGCAGAGGCATGGTCAAAGTCTCAAAGACTATTGATACTCAAGAAGATTTATAGTCTAGACTGCCATAGTACTGTTAAACCTCTCGGAGAGGTAGTTCGAGTGTTGTGGTATAAAGAGAAGGATCACTGAGAAAGTGATCAGGACTTGAATAAGATTACATAGGATGGAAAGCTAACAGAGAAATTCTCTAGATAGCAGAAGATTCAATAAGTCAACAAATGTTGAAGAATGAAAGAAAAGATGAGAATTTACTTGTGCATAATATTACACATTTGTTGTATAATGTTGTATACAATGGATTTAAAATCCATGGTTTCTAGTTTAGAGAAAAGATACTCTGGATTGTATCCAGATGATGCTATTATGTGTAAGTAGCTATTTGGTCCTTGAGAAGACCTGTTGTATTTCATGCTTACTACTAAGCATATGTTTGAGTACCTTTGAGGTACATTATAATAGGCTCTTTATTGTATTTGATACATGGAAAAATAATTATATGATTGTGTTATCCAGCTATTGTTAGCCTAAACTAAGCAATGTAATTTTCGGCTAGTACTACAAAAGCTAAGTGTATTGCGACAAGTACTACATAAGTAAGATGTATGTCAGAGAGTACTACAGAATAAAATTTTGTTTTGTGGATAGTACGACATGTTGAAAATTAGTGTAGCTTGGGAAGCTATCTACTAGGGTGAAAGACTTGAGCCTACAGTTATTAGGTGTTAATAGTTAAGCTTTCTGAAAAACCCTATATGTGTGTTATGATAAAACACATTCAAAGGAAGTTTTACTTAATTGAAGTCATGGTCCTGTAAAATGAATTCCAGTACATAGCTATTGATGAGAAGATTGCAAATTTGTGACAAGCCTCTATCTGTGAAGAAGTTATGACACTTGCGAGATAATCTTGGTGTGGCAGGAAATTCTTGGTATGGAAGAGAATGTCTCCTCGCTAAGAGGGAGTGTTGAGAGTAGAAATTCGAGAATCATTACCATAAGACTTGTGTTGTATCAAGTCCAGAATCTATGTCGTATTATGTTCAAATATTCTCCATGGAAATTATGTCGTATTAAGTTCACTAACTTATGTTGTATTAGATTAAAGAGCTTATGTTGTATTAAGCTAGGATCTTGTCCTATTCGGGAGAGATGCTTGTAGTAGTATCTTATGTCGTATTAAGATCATGAACTTATGTTGTATTAAGGTCAAAGACTTGTGTTGTATCAAGTCAAATGATTCACATAGATGGTACCCCATGAAATGGTTCTCCTTAACTAGAGATGGTCTTGTGTTGTATCAAGACCCCGTGACTTATGTTGTATTAAGTCTCGAGGATATACTATGTGATGTATGGATAGTCATGGTGACCAGGTCCTACAAGTCTCCTTTATGGATTAGCTACCCCTAGAGTGATTTACTTTAGCATATGACTATATGACCTGGGGTAATACATATGATCATAGGTTCAGAAACAATTCTTATGAGTATGATATGATATAGATGATTAATTAAAGAAAAACATATGGACCATGAAGAGATCATTAATATGAGCACACATATAGAGAGAGAATTTGAATTACCCATGTATGCCTCCAAGTGAACTTGGATTAATAAGACATCAGTTGAGTCTTAGTTGTGACAAACAAGTTTCAGTTAATTAAGGAATTAACTCCTTAATTTATGCAAAGTGGTTGTTGAATATGGCAATGATGGAGAAGCACTAGTTATGCTCAATTAAATTCAGTTCCATTTGGTTACATGCAATTCTATTTAGTTACTTTCAGTTATGTTCAATTAAATTCAATTTTGTCTAGTTGCATCATCAGTTAAGTTTAGTTACATTCAATTACATGCAGTTCTGTTGGAGACATTTACCACCATACACACTCTTTTTGGTCAAATTGGCCTAGTTAAACCACTATCCTAAGTATTATTGACCTTGATTGACATCAGTGGAGCATTGAATGTCATCATCCAGCCTCACCCACGCCCACCTTCAGTCAAGGAGGCTAACATAGCCTTCTCCTACATTCGGGGAGGCTAACTGGAGCACTCCGGAGGTGATCTAAGTGATATTAATGCACCTAATTGCTAACTGGTGGTTACAATCAGTTAAACAAGTCAGTTAAGGTGCCTCCTCTCATTAAATATATTATTTAATGATTATTTAACGAACTGGAGTCAACAGGGGCACCTCCAAACACTTATGATGCGCAGTTCAACTTCAGTTAACCTCATCGGGGTTCATTGGAGTCAGTGTAGCACTACCTCTTGATGGTTGGTGAGCTGTGACATGTGTCTAATCTCTTTTAGTTGAGACTCGGTCATTTATTGCACTCCGGCTTTAGTTAGGGTTCAGTTGAGTCAATTAGGGTTTTGATCAGTGGTTAACTAGAGTGTTGACATGGCTTGCATTCAGTTAAGCAAGACTCACTCATTCAATTTGAATGACCTCCTTAGGGATTCGAATTGCTTCTCATTCATGCTTGTAGCATGACATTGTAATTGTAATTATTCATTCTTTATTGAATATACAGAGCGGCTACTCATTCCGTAGTCCGATTATACCATTTCATGTGTTATTTGTTCATTAATATTTGATGAGACTGTGCTTGAGTTCCTAGATCACTGTCAAGATTAATATGGTATCAGAGCTTACGGTGGGACGAAGCTCTATCTCTCAAAAACAAGATTTTTGACAGATTTCTGCATGAAATTTGAGCAATAGCTCAAAAATCCAGTACTGCACTAGAAGCCAAGGCTTACCACTTAATACCCCAAGTAAAGAACTTGTTGATCAAGCTTGCTTGATTGACTATGCTGGGTGTGATGAAAGCCTAGAATGTGCAGGCTATCCAACCTTACATTGTTGTTTTTGTTTTGATTTTCAGGTTTCTACAGGTGAAGCATTCGCTCCAGCACATCTAGATGGCCTCCTCAGTCGATCTCTTGACTCCATACAATTTCCACTCATGGAAAGGTGATATGGAGATTCAGCTGCGCTCCATAGGAATTTTTAGAGTCACCATGGACACTGAAGATGAGCCTAGATCCGCCATAGAAACATCAAGATTCTTGAAAAAGAAGGATGAAGCCTTCGGTTTCTTGTGCCTCTCTATTTCCCGTGACCTTCTCTTCCATCTTGCGGGATTGAAGAATCTGAAATAAATATGGGACAAATTGGAGACTCTATACAGAAAGCATGATGACTTGAGGGTTTACCAGCTCGAAAATGAACTCATGTCTCTCCAACCCTCCAATTTTGAGACTCTGAATGATTTCTTCACAAATTTCAAGCATACTATTTTACTCTTGAAGCAATGCAAAGTGGAGAAGGAGGATGATCATCTCATCCTCATGATACTCTCCAAACTTGGGGCCGATTATTCAATTTTTGTTTCTACATTCTGTGTGGGGAAGCTCACAACCCCTGGATAAAAGATCCCTTCATGGAGTCCCTAACAAGTGAACATGACAAGCTTGTCTAGATGGGTATCATCAGATCTTCCCGTGATCAAGCCCTCCATGTCTCGGGGCCAAAATATCTAAAGGGTAAAGGAAAGCAGTAAAAGAATCAAAAAAAAAAATTGATGCTCCTAAACCTAGAGTTGAAAACTAGCAGCATGATGAGTCTTCCAACTCAAGGAAGAACAAAGGAAAAGGGCACAATGGCAAGGAAAAATTAAAGTGTTCGTATTGTGGGAAGGGCTTCCACCCTGAACATGCCTGCATGAATAAAAATCTTGACATCAATATTTCGGAAAGCTTTTGGAGGAGAGATCAGCATGATCGGGAACCAGAGCATGAGAAAGGTCATGCCCTCATGGCAAGCACTTCGAATTCCAAAGCACTCTTGATTGATTCAGGAGCTTCAAACCACATGATGGCTGAAAAAAGACTCATTTTCATCCTTGGAGACCGTAAAATCCATCCCCATCCACATGGGAGATGACTCCACCATCATTTTGGAAGGACAAGGTACAATTGATCTTGAAAATGGTTTCTTTTCAAATGTATTGTATGTACCGTCTCTGGCATAAAATATCCTTAGTGTCTATCAGATGACACATACTAGAGTGCCTAAGAGAGTTTCTTTCATCCCAAATGATGTTGAGATAACAGAAATTGCATCCGAGAAACTCATTGCTAAAGGCCTTGCAAACCATCATGCAAAAGCCTATGAGTTCTCTCAGTTTGTTGCGGATGCAAAGCCCACCGCTCTGCTAACTCATGGAAATGAGGTTAGTAGGCTGTGGCATGAGAGGTTTTTCCATCTTAATTTCAAATATTTGCAGAAACTACAGAAAAACTCCATGGTTGAAGGCCTCCCGGTCATCAAGGCAATCACGGGGATTTGCAAGGGCTGTGTGATTGGAAAACACCCTGAGCACAAGTTCAATCGGGGGAAGGCAAACCAAGCTACATGCATATTGGGGCTGATACATTCTGATATCAGTGGTCCAATGCCTATCACATCCATGAATGGATCAAGGTATCTCCTTACTTTTATTGATGATTTTTCAAGGTACACATGGGTTTTCTTTCTCAAAAAGAAATCAAAAGTATGTGAAACATTTTCTGAATTGAAGGCCTTGATCGAAAATGGCTCTAGGATTAAGGTAAAGATCTTGAGATCTGATAATGGAGGTGAGTATGTCAGTAATGAGTTACTACACATATGCTCCCAAAGTGGTATTCAGGTCCAACATTTAGTTCCCTACACTCCCCAGCAGAATGGAGTAGCACAAAGGAAGAATCGGTCTCTCAAGGAGATGACCACCTGTATGTTGGAGTCAAAGAAGCTTGCTACAAATTTATGGGCTGAAGCCATGCATGCTGCAACATAAATTAAAAACAGGGTGCCACACTCATCCATGAAAAGAAAGACTCCTTTTGAAGCATACTTCGGACACAAGCCGAATGTGTCGAACCTACGAGTGTTTGGGTCCACTGCATGGGCCCGGATTCCGCTTGATAAAAGAAGGGCTTTGCAACCGCAAATCATAGAATGTATGTTTATTGGTTATCCTAATGAATATAAATAATTCAAGCTTCTAGATATCAAGACCAAACAAATCATCATCGAGAGAAGTGTCAAGTTTGATGAGCCTCTTCAGGAGGTGGAACTAGTGAAGGAGAAAACTGCTGAATTTCCTTCCTATTCTACTGAATATTTGAATGATGAAATTGGGGTTGATGACCCTGATTTGGATATTATAATTTCTGATAACAGTGTGCAGAAATCATCAGATGCTGAATCAGAACCTGAAGTGCAAAATCATCTTCCTACATGGGCCCAACAGACACCCTCCTCCGCAGGAGACAACATTGGAAATCTGAATGATCCAAGGAGAACCTGGTCTGATTTCCAAAGAGCAGGTATTTCCCTTTCTTGTTTTGATAATTTGCTATCTGAAACTTGCTATTTCATGATTAGTTTGGATCCAAAATCCTACTACCATGCTCGAAAGGATCGGAGATGGCAAGTCGCCTTGGATGAAGAGATGAATTCTCTTCAGAAAACACTACTTGGGAACTAGTTTCTCTTCCTCTGGGAAGGAAATTGGTTCAATGCAAGTGGGTGTTTCAAACAAAGGTTGATGCTGATGGAAGCACCTGTAAGGCTGGTGGCAAAAGGTTTCTCTCATTTCCAAGGTGTGGACTACCATGAGACCTTTGCACCGATTGCAAAAATGGACTCCATCCGCCTAGTTTTGGCTATTTCTGCATCCAAGCACTGGGAAGTGCATCACATGGATGTTAAGTCATCCTTTCTGCATGGATATCTTCATGAGGAGATATTCATGAAGTATCCTGAGGGCTACATCATTGATCCATCTTTGGTTTGCAAGCTAAAGAAGTCACTATATGGGTTAAAGCAGGCCCCAAGAGAGTGGTATTCCAAGATGGATGCCTTCCTTCTCTCGCAAAACTTTCAGAGATGTAGATTAGATCCAAATGTGTATTTATAGTAGTATGATGGTAATATAATTATCATTGTTTTATATGTTGATGACTTACTGATCACAGGTAGCACAGTTGCCTCCATTTCAGCCATCAAAACTGCTCTCCACAATGCCTTTGAAATGAGTGATTTGGGGCTTCTAAAACAATTTTTGGGGCTCAAAATTGAGCATAATTCTGATGGGATTATGGTCACTCAGTCCAAATACATTTCAGCCCTGTTAGTCAAGTTTAACATGGCTGATTGTATGCCTGCACCATTCCCTTTCCTTTTAGGGATCAACCTTGAAGAAGGAAAAAGCACACCTCCCATGGACTGCACTATCTATCGACAGCTGATTGGTAGCTTGTTGTACTTGACACATTCTAGGATTGATATTTGTTATGTTGTGAATGTTGTATCAAGATACATGCAGTAGCCTCATGATATTCATTGGAAGGCAGCCAAGAGGATCCTCCAGTATATTCAGGGAACCAGGACCTACGGCATTCACTATGTTGCAGACTCCGAGCTAGAGCTGGTTGGATACACAGATTCCGATTGGGTGGGTGATTCTATTGATCAGAAGTCTACTTCCGGATATGTATTCATGTTTGGTGGTGGCCCCATTTTCTGGTCAAGAAAAAAGCAGGCTGTCGTAGCACTATCTTCAGCAGAGGCCGAGTATCGAGGAGTGGTGAATGCTTGCATCCAAGCAGTTTGGTTGCAAGGCATTCTTTCAAAGTTTGATCTTGGTAGTACTTTGTCCACTATCATCTTTTGTGACAATCAAAGTGTTATTAAGATATCCACGGATCCAGTTACTAGGTAGAGGACCAAGCATGTAGAGATTCACATGCACTACATCAGGGAGCTAGTGCATGACAGGACCATCATTCTGCAATACTACCCGACTGATGAGAAGATTGCAGACATCTTCACCAAGAGATTTTCAGAAAAGAAGTTCACTTACCTCTGTTCACTGTTGGGGGTGAGTTCATCAGGGTGATTCAGAATACTTTCAGTGTTCAGCTTGAGGGGGGGGATTTCCCACTGGGTTTTCCCTCTTTTCCTCACTTAGTTTATTTTGAGCATTGTTTTAGTTTTAGCATTGTACAGGGTGACCTATGGCCTTAGTTGCCGGGGCCCTAGTTTTTTTATGCATTTTGTTTTCTAAATCCTCCTGAGTATAGCTTAAGGGGGGGTGTTGAAGACATTTACCACCATACACACTCTTTTTGGTCAAATTGGCCTAGTTAAACCACTATCCTAAGTATTATTGACATTAATTGACATCAGTGGAGCATTAAATGTCATCATCCAGTCTCACCCATACCTACCTTCAGTCAAGGAGGCTAACTTAGCCTTCTCCTACATTCGGGGAGGCTAAGTAGAGCACTCCGGGGGTGATTTGAGTGATATTAATGCACCTAATTGCTAATTGGTGGTTACAATCAGTTAAACAAGTCAGTTGAGGTGCCTCCTCTCATTAAATATATTATTTAATGCTTATTTAATGAACTGGAGTCAACAGGGGCGCCTCCAACCACTTATGATGTGCAGTTCAACTTCAGTTAACCTCATCGGGGTTCATTGGAGTCAGTGTAGCACTACCTCTTGATGGTTGGTGAGATGTGACATGTGTCTGATCTCTTTCAGTTGAGACTCGGTCATTTATTGCACTCTGGCTTCAGTTAGGGTTCAGTTGAGTCAATTAGGGTTTTGATCAGTGGTTAACTAGAGTGTTGACATGGCTTACATTCAGTTAAGCTAGACTCACTCATTCAATTCGAATGACCTCCTTAGGGATTTGAATTGCTTCTCATTCATGCTTGTAGCATGACATTGTAATTATAATTATTCATTCTTTATTGAATATACAGAGCGGCTACTCATTCTGTAGTCTGATTATACCATTTCATGTGTTATTTGTTCATTAATCTTTGATGAGACTGTGCTTGAGTTCCTAGATCAATGTCAAGATTAATAAGTTCCATTCAGTTCAGATCAATTCAATCAGTTAACAACTTAGCTAGAGGTAGTTAAACTCAATGAATTAATGGAGGGCACAAATCTTCAATGTGGGAAATAATTATGAAGTGCCAACTTGGAACCAAGTCTGTGAGGGCGCAAGGTTGAAGATGTAATAGTGTTCACAGTGTTAACAAGTTACTGAAGCATGAAACCATTCTCTACCTTCTTTATATGACTGAATTTGGCTTGTTATTAAAGCTCTATGCACTTGGCAAGACTAGTACAGTGCTCCATTTTATCTCTCCTCTCTTGTGATCTCTGATCAAACAATCTGCTATTGTGTTGTAATCATTCTCTGCCAATTATCAATCATACTCTAAGATTGTTCGCTGGGTTTTTTATCCTCTGAGTCAGTGGAGGGTTTTCCCAGGGTACATCACCTGTTCTATGGTTTGATTTATTTTTTTCTTTGGATTATTGATGAGATATGTCTGCATTGTAATTATGGATTAAATTTTTAAAGTTTAATTATCTTCATATCTAATCAAACACTAACAATATCTAGGCTTGATGGTTGAGGCAATCAAAACCAAATTCCTAGTAGGAGACCAATCCCACTTCCTCAAAACTGAAGAAAGAGAAAGGATGGAAATGATATTGCATAGGGATATAGGGGGGAAAAGATAGTTAAAGTTCATCAAAACCGCAAACAAAATTAACAAATCAAAATATGAGAAGGGGAATTCAAGGCATGGGTGGTTCAACTCAACAATTACAACTTTTTCTTTAATGGAGCTTCAAAGTAAAACCCTAGGGTAGCAGGTGTGGGGGAGGATCCTCAATGATCCTAGAGTAAACCTAGTAACCATATACACATGGGTCTTGGAAATGCATCAAATAATCAAGTATAGGAATATGCTCTCCTTAAGGGATCAGGATAACCTCCTCAATGAGCATAAGGAGCCTCTTGGTCTTTAGGGACTCTATTATTATTATCCAACAACTCATCAATAATTGTCTTCCCAAAGAATACTCCATAGGTCAAATTTTCAAAAGAATTAAAAAAGAATGTAATTTCCTCCTCAAGGAGGTTCATTTTTTTCATATTTTAAGGGCCTTAAATTTGAGATAGACCAAATGGAAAACTTGGCTAAAAGGATTCTCAAGTGGCATTATATTCTGAGAACTGAAGGAGCGAGAAACCCTTGATAAGGTTACAACACTGAAGACATGAGAGCTCAATAACACATAATACAATATTATTATGAGACAATACAACGTGACATTGAGGGTCCTCACTCTTATAAAGAGTTTGAGAGACCAAAACCCTAATACATAAACACTAATATTTCACCTAAGTCACTTAAGTGACTTATTACATATGCAACCTTATATCTTAACACCCCAACCCTCCATAAGGAGTACATTGCATAAATATAACCAACTAAAATCAAGTACATATACTTGAATGAGGAACACATAAAGTAAAAAAGTAAATATCAAAAAATGTATGTTGGAAGCTTATTCTTTGAACACAATTCCTAGACGAAGTTGAGCTCCATCAAGTTTCCTTGTAACCCTCAAAAATATATAGTTCTAGAGTTGAATTACCAAGTTCCTAGAGTCCACCTCCCAAAGCTCCTGAACTCAATTACTAGACATCAATCCACATGTATGTCATGGGTGTGTGCAAGAAGATGAGGGACCTTTTTGTGCACGTTAGATGCAATAGAAACCTGAAAAATCAGGCATCCCTCAACTTACTTGGATTTTTTGAGATACTTATGCAAAATATCTTGCACTGAGTAAAAAACATGAAATGTAGGAAATTGAATCACCTTTCCGAATATATAACTTTTATGTATCGAAAATTTGCATAGCTATGTCAAATTTCATTTTTCCTAACAGGCACTTTTTATTTTTTAGGGAAATTATAAGGTATATGTTTTTGTGGGTGCAGCCTTTGAGGGCCTAAATGATTGAATCAAGCTACAAAAATTGACATCCATGTAGAGAACCCATAGCACTAGTGTGGAGTTATTTTTTGAAAATTAAATTAGTAATTTTATAATATTTTTATAATTGTCTAAGTGAGAAAACCTCGAAAATGGTACGTGTTTTGTGGGTGCAGCCTTTG